>CM034351.1:34375475-34475422 GCA_019925275.1 Mytilus edulis | reverse complement strand
ACCACAAACCACGTGTACACGTTTACTGGGTTAATTTCAAGATTTGAATGGATATTTAAAATACCCCATTATAATCTAGCATTTTTTTTGTTACACATGTCAAAACCTTAGAGCCAATTGTGTCACCAGTGTTTAACATAACGACATAACACCGATACTTTATTAAACTACATGACTTTTTGTTTTATTATGATGTGTTCTTTTAATATGGGACTGCAAGGCCTATATGAATGCTTTCAACAGTCTATTTCGGGTTTTTCCTATAAAGTAAAAATCAGGTTTAAGAATAATGATAACTATTTCAGTACATGTTTTAAACGTATGTTTCCTTGTCATTTCTACAAATAATTTGTCAGTACCAAACTAATAATTCATAGGAAATTCTTGACTTTTGTTTATAGGTAAATGCTATGGGAATGGGTATTGTCATAATGGTGGATTATGTGTTAATAATTATTGCCATTGCATACATGGTTATTATGGACCTTACTGTGGAAAACGTATGTTATAGTAAAGAAATTTACGTCAACTTGAAAATACGGAATACACGCAACTGTAGACGCACAATTGTTTGAAAATACAAACTTTCAAACCATCGTTTTATATATTTTGTCGATTACTCTAAAAAAGTTGACTATGAAGAATATACAACAACCACGTCTAGTAGCAAAATGAATATTAGATTTATAAAAAAGAAGATGTGGTATGATTGCCTATGAGACAACTCTTCACAAGAGACCAAAATGACACAAAAATTAACATCTGTAGGTCACTCTACGGCCTTCAACAATGAGCAAAGTCCATACTGCATAGTCAGCTATAAAAGGCCCCAAAATGAACCATGTTGTAGGATAAGTACCAACATATTTGCACATTAAAACATAATAGGGACCCGCAGGTGATATAAAAGAATGATGTCCCATCATACCCATATTTTTCAATTTTCAAACATAACATATTGTGTTGATTGTTATTTTGTTATCGCCTTGTATATGACAGGACGTGTAACAAGTAATAATTAACCATATAATCTTCTGTTGATTAAAGGGTAGGATAGTTACAACATTTAGATAAGTTTAGAAGTGTTTGATATTTATGTTGTTGTTGTTGTTATAGCGATAAATTAATATCTTCTTCATACAAATATTACGTTCACTCTGTTAGATATGCTATTAGTTTGCATTGTTGTTTTAAAGAGTACTAAAGTAAATTAAAAGAAAACAGCATGTACTCAAATGTGTACAAATGAATTCTTAAATTTTTTCATACTGTTAACATTTGTTTCTGTTGCTCGTGCTTGGTCGAGTATCAGGAGGTCATACCACAAAGAGGGTAACCTGTCGAAAAAATTCCGGAGTCCTAAGTCGGTAATATGAATATGGTCTATTACATGTATTACGTGATTAATCAGATCGACACCAAGATAAAAACACTTAACATCAAGATGAAGACACAAACTACTGATCTGAGGGTACTTACATACTGAATGTTAATTCAAAATAATACAAATCATGTTATCCCAGAATTATTGATGTTGTTATTGGTTTTAGGAGTAATTGCGCCTATCCCAGAATTCAACATAGGCTACTACAACATCTCCAACAAAGACTTTACCATATTTTTTGTTAATATAAACGTGATTTAATATAAAACTTGTATTTTTTGGATCTTTCCATAGAGATAGTTAAAATTGATAATTTAACTACCGAGATTAGATAAATCAAATTATCCACGAGTAACTGTATAAAACTATGTTCTCTAATAGTTATCAAATAAATGTTAATTTTTGATTAGAAAAAATCACCTTCAAATGGCGTCCACATTTCACATAGTTGTCAATTGTTCTAACACTATTTGGAACATTTCGATGCATCCAGTGAACTCATGAAGGTTATAACCCTACAACTTACCCTATCATTAACTGAATCATCGACAACCACACGTTAATTAAATGTTTTATACAATGAGTATTCAATTTACATTATCGTTTAGGAACATTGTTAATTAATAGCATCTCTTGTTTAAGATGTTTAAAATTGAATTGAATTGAATTGTAATCGATGGTAATATGATATTAATTATATTGTTTCGTTATAAAGCAAGGTAACACACGAATAATTATGTATTTAACTACACCAAACCATTGCGCTGTACAATAGTATTACAAAGTATACCTAATAATAAGGTAAATTAAAGAAGGGTAATAATAAGTATAACCTGTCAAAATCAAACACTCGACTTTGTCAACCAATAGGAATGATATAAAAGCAACTGTCATATACCTGAATTGGTAGTGGGATTTTCCGGCGAAAATATTGGTTTAAACCTTTTTTTGTAGCTACATAATCATGACAAACCTCTCGTTTGTATGTCAGTTGTTTGAAATTCTATTATATTATGAGCAACCTTATTAGACATAATTTTTAGAATTAAGTGTTTAAATTCGTGAATCTCTGAAGACGAGATGCGCGTCTGGCGTACACAAGATCAATCCAGTTGTCTATGATAATATAAAAAAGAAGATGTGGTATGATTGCCAATGAGACAACTATCCACAAAAGATAAAAATGACACAGACATTAACAACTATAGGTCACCTTACGGCCTTCAACAATGAGCAAATCCCATACCGCATAGTCAGCTATAATAGGCCCCGATAAGACAATGTAAAACAATTCAAACGAGAAAACTAACGGCCTTATTTATGTAAATAAATGAACGAAAAACAAATATGTAACATATAAACAAACGACAACCACTGAATTACAGGCTCCTGACTTGGGACAGGCACATAAAATAAATAATGTGGCGGGGTTAAACATGTTAGTGGGATCCCAACCCTCCCCTAACCTGGGACAGTGGTATAACAGTACAACATAAGAACGAACTATAAAAATCAATTGAAAAAGGCTTAACTCATCAGATGGACAAAAATACAAGTTTATATTAATGTGACAGTAAGTACACAATTTAATCCTGTTATCTATGATGAGTTTATTTACAACCACTGGGTCGATGCCACTGCTGGTGGAGTTTTAATTCCCTGAGGGTTTCAACAGCCCAGTAGTCAGCACTTCTGTGCTGACATGAATTATCATAGATATGGTCATACATTAACTGTTTTTACAAAACTTTTCAATTTTTGAAATACTAAGGCAATTCTATCTAAGGAATAAATAACCTTGGTTGTATTTGGCAAAACTTTTAGAAATTTTGGTCCTCAATGCTCTTCAACTTCGTACTTTATTTTGCCTTTTCAATTTTTTTTATTTGAGCGTCACTGATGAGTCTTTTGTAGACGAAACGCGCGTCTTGCGTAAATACAAAATTTAATCCTGGTATATATGAGTTTATTTATATCCATCAGCCACAAATGTAAAAAAACCCCAATACAAATGTACAACACAACTGACTTTTTTAAAATGTTATCTTGATACTACAACCAGTGTTGTGAAGCATGATGACATATTCACATTCCACATCAAGTAAATTATTATAAGTAAAATATAAAGGTATGCATAATGAAACATCACTGTAAAAACTGTAAGTTTCTTTTCCGTATAGTTTAAAGATGAAAAAAAAATTTGATGAGTACCATTTCATAATATGTACACACACCTGTCCTATTCAGGAATCTGATGTTCGGTAGTTGTCGTTTCTTGGTGTTTCTCGTTTTCTCTTTTATTATATAGATAAGACCGTTGATTTTCCCGTTTGAATATTTGTACATTAGTTATTTGTGGGGCCCTTTATAGATTGCTGTTCGATGTGAGCCAAAGTTTTGTATTGAAGACTGTACTTTGACCTATAATGGTCTACTTTTATGAATGGTGAATTGAATTGAGAGTTGTCTCATTGGCACTCATACCACATCTTCTTATATCAACATCCTTTCCTTCTTAAAATCAGAATATTAATGTTTTTTTTTTAATATCAAATATTATCGCTATTTTAAGAAAATTTGCTTTGATCTCACTGACTGATAATTTCTTTCTCATCACATTAGAGTGATATGAAAAATAATCGCTAGAAACTAAAAGTGCACGTGACGTTGTCAATATAATTAACAACCGTCATCATAGGTAAAATAGCGATATCAAATCATCATTGGTCATCTCAACACGATTGCATTTTTCACTTTCGCCGTACCGGCTCAAGCGAGAAAAGCAATCTCCTTGAGATGACCAACGATAATCTATAAGTATTGGGTATAAAATGGTTCATTATTTGATAAAAACTCTAACTTTCTTAACAGATGATCCTTGTCATCATGTGACATGTCATGATGGTCGACTTTGCAGTGAAGGTAATTGCATATGCCCAGAAGGCTATTATGGACACCACTGTGAACATGGTAAGATACCTACTAATTCGCCGTTTCAAAATCTAATGCAATCTGGATAATATTTTCAAAATCGTACATCAAAATGTTGTGATTGGTTTGAAACATTCTAGACAATCGAAATTCAACCAATGACGAAACATTATCTTTAATTTGGTGTACGAATAATGAGATTGCCGATAGATTCTTGAAAGGCCTATTGTTCATGTCTATGTTTTCGTATCGTTCTTCGTGAAATAAGAACATATAAATAAAAGCAGCAGTAATATACCGCTGTTCAAAAGTCATAAATCGTTGGAGAGAAAACAAATCCGGGTAACAAACGAAAATGATTATTTATTCAAATATGCAATGTATACTTGACCATTGTCACCACGTAGCTTGTCATCATAGAAGATGCAATAAAAGCAAATGCATGTGTACAAATGAAGCAACAATTTGAATTTAATATTGATGGTAAACAGTAACCCCCCTCCCCCCCCAAAAAAAAAAAATAATAATACTGAGCTCCGAAGCAAATTCTAAACGGAAATAGCCTCAGCAAATGACAAATCAAAAGCTCAAACATATCAAACGAATGGATAACAACTGTCATATTCCTGACTTGGTACAGGATTTTTTTTATGTTGACAACTGAGGATCAAACCTGGTTTTTATAACTAGCTACACTTTGAAATAACAGAAATATTACCTTTCCGGTAATTTAAACTTCATTTATAACATACTTTTAATTGTATTTTATGTCTATGGTTTCAATTGTATAAAATAATGCAATTGTGCGAGGTGGCCAATAAAGAGAATACAGTTAATTAGTATAAGATAACTGCTAGAAGAATTCGTTATGCTATTTTGAAATAAATATTTTACTATTTGTTCGAAAATTCTTTGATCTATCGGTCAAAATCTAAATTTATGCTGTTCAACAGTTCACCTACTATTTTTGTTACATTTAAAAAGTGATATGGAATATGTGATGTGTCAAAGAGACAATTACCCGACCAAAGAAAAGAAAACAAACGAAGGCCACCAGTTGGTCTTCAACACAGCGAGAAAACCTCGCACTCGAAGATTGGCACCGGCTAGCCCCAAAATAAAATATGTTTAGAAAAAAAACCGGGCGTCGTATTAAACTCCGAAACATATAAATGTGCAGATGCTTCGATAGTCTTGACAACAAACTTGCATCATATGTCATGTGAATCTATAATCAGTCAAGATAACACACTCAGGAGACGACCTGATCAGTTAAATCATAGACAAGACGAACACAGTGATATCTAAGGAGCTAAGACAGTAAAAAAAAATAATCAAATTTCCTTCTGTTCATGCTATATTTGAAAGAAAGGAACAATTATTTGTCTATGTACCATTTTCGCAGTGATGTCCGTAATGGGCATTTTCATATATCACAGATCAAATTTATTCGTTCATAGTGTAATAATTTACGTTTTATGATTGAGTTAAGCCTGCCAATTGATATTTTATCGTATGTTTTTCTATGGTGTGATGTTATGCTATTGTTTCAGAAAAAGGGAGAAGGTTTGGATCCATTAAATCGTTTAATCCCGCAGCACATGTTTGCACTTGTCCTAAGTCAGGAATCTGATGTACAGTAGTTGTCGTTTATTTATGTAATTTATACGTGTTTCTCGTTTCTCGTTTTTTTTTTATTATAAATTAGACCGTCGGTTTTCCCGTTTGAATGGTTTTACACTAGTAATTTTGGGGCCCTTTATAGCTTGTTGTTTGGTGTAAGCCAAGGGTCTTTTTATAACAAACTCCTAAAAGTATGAGCGTTCTACCAAGATGCGATGATTTACAAGAAGTTTAAAGCCATGATGTGATTATGTAATGCACAACTATGATAAAAAGTTGCTGGTGTTTGATAGACTAGTAAAAGTGTACGGTGAACATGAACCTTATGTATTTATGGTATGCATGATCGTATTCAATTATTCTAGAAGCAAAAACAAATGGTCGCACCAGATGTACTTCTTTAATAAGATCAACATTAGCTGTTTGACACTGAATTTCTGTGTAAAATATGTAAAACCAGTGTATGCTTTCAGATGGAAGAAAATAATTTGAAAGTTAAAGGCAAAGTCAAGTTTCCTTCTGTTTTTAAAAAGCTTCATTCAAAAACAAAATCTATTATTCGTGAACAAACTAACTGACTCTAATCTGAATCAAAACAAACATAAAAGAGTTTCTTGTTCAATTTAGACATTGATGTAATTTAATGTATCATGTGTATCTCATTTCTCTTTTAATGTTCTTTCAGTGATTGATCGTAAGTAACATTTACAATCTAAATTGAAAAAAAAAACAAACAATCATGTCTCAGCGTTGAAAAATTACAATAATGTTGAAAAACATCGACATTTTACAGTTTACCATTGTGCTTCACCAGATGTTTATCTGAACGGGTCATACAATTGAATGTAACACAAACGACAAAAATAGATGTCTTTGTTGTCTTTAATTTTGCAATAAATACACGCATATACAGTTGATATTGTAAACCAATTCGATGTTATTTTCATTATTCAGAACACTAATATTAATGGTTCGTAAGTATTTGTTGTCATAAACGACATGTTCTTCATTATTATAGCAGATATCATTGGCAATAAGTAGCCATAGGAAATCTAAAATCATATTTGAAAAGTATCAATTATGTGTACCAATTATGTTACTACATTTTGTATATGTATAAAAAAAAATGGATTAAAAGTCAATATCGACTTATATCATAACCATATTTGCGTGCCTTCGTTGAGTATGTTGGAAAGGCTTTGCATTCTTCATACCATGCTTGCGAGCATTAAACACACGGTAAATTCCGCTAAGTTGGAAAGTTGTAATGACAAGAATTTATTGAACATATACATCTGTAACAGACCATTTTGATATTCAATGTAAGCATAAAATAAATGAAAAAATAAATAGAGATATCAATTAAATAGGAAAGACAAGACCACTTTTTCTTTTCTCTTACTAGGCTGTAGTAGTGACCCCTGTAACAACCATGGAAGATGTAGTAACAGTGCATCAGGGTATACGTGTACATGTAATGCTGGTTATAGTGGAAATACTTGTGCTCAAGGTAAATACAATCACATACAACATAGGTAAACGTAAGTTATAGGCTTAATCTAGAAGGGAGATGAGAGAAACATGTAAGACAAACTAGTTAAATAGGTAGCCGTTTCGTCCTGAGAATTTTATTACCTGTTCAAACACAATGAACATGTTAACCTTATACAAGTACAATACGGATATTAAAAAGGGACGATAGCTACAATTTTGACAAAATCAAATTCAGGCGAAAATGTTTAAATTAAATCTTCTAAATTATAAAAGGAAATTCAACAGTTATGGTTTTATTTATACTAAGTTATCTTTGGTACAACTTCTATCATGTAGATTAAAAAAACATTTATTTTAACGAAAATCCGTTATTGACCGTTATGGAATAACCGTTTCACAGATGATACCGGATATGTTCCTTATGTCGTAAAAACAATCCCCTTTCCTTTTCACGAATGTTACCTACCGAATTAGACTATTTCCCAAATTTATAATAACATGAGCAACACTAGGGATGCCACATGTGGAGCAGGATCTACTTACACTTCCGGAGCACCTGAGATCACCACCAGTTTTTGGTGGGGTTCGCGTTGCTTAGTCTTTAGTTTTCTGTGTTGTGTTCTGTGTACTATTATTTGTCTGTTTGTCTTTTTCTTTTTTAGCCATGGTATTGTCAGTTTATTTTCGATCAATGAGTTTGACTGTCCCTCTGGTATCTTTCGCCCCTCTTTTAAATACATTGGATGAAATTCATGTATTTAACAATTCACAATTTATATCATTTTTATCATTGCGGCAAAAGTAATTAATCTTGATAGTCTTGGCCAATTACATAATTGGGTTACTACTAAATATATTGCATTATTATCAAACAATGTACTAGTACTTAAAAGCTATATGTTTTGATGTTGACTAACGAATAGTAAAACAAAATAATGTCAAGGTATTTGATATGCAAAATTTATAATTAATTACCGGAGAATTACCGAAGCTACTTTGTGAAATTCATTACATATATGGAATACTGTCGGAGAAAATATTTGAACTTGGTAATCTCTTGCTTGATGTAAATGTCATTGTGATAAAGGCCTTATGTATACACTTTTGTCAGTAGGTTAGAATTGTTCAAAACACATTTTTTTGAATTGATTCTATATATTTCTGTGATGATTTGTATGACGTTATTGAAATAAGTATATTGAGTTTTACCAGAATATAAAAATGTGTCAAAATACACATGCACATTAGTGTTTATCTTCCTACAAGTTTTCGTTTTAGGACCTCCGATAGTAACTTAATTTGACAGATCAGATCATCCACGTATTCCAAATTAAATATATTGCCCTTAATAGATATCAGAAGAGTGCCAATGAGACAACTATCCATCCGAGTCATAATTTGTAAGAGTAAACCATTATAGGTTAAAATACGGTTATCAACACGGAACCTTGGCCCACACCGAACAGCAAGCTATAAAGGGCCCCAAAAATGACTAGTGTAAAATCATCCAAACGGGAAAACTAAAGATCTAATCTATATAAATAACGATAACTGATGAACATTTATAAACCACATCAACATACGACAACCACTTAACATCAGGTCCTTGAATTAAAACAGGTGCAAACAAATGCAGCGGGTTTAAACGCATTTTGTCAGTTTTATTTGATGTAACACCAATGATAATTTGATAATTAGCATGATATTTTGTTATGCTTATATAAGCTATCCATTTTTTTTCAGTCATAAATTGTAAGTACCTATATAGTTTTGCATATAGTTTCGTTCAAATCGAAACTTTCCGGAATTGTTCTACATATCCTGGAAAATTATGAATAGAAGTGTCTTTTTTTAAACAAATAACATGTTCATGGATACAAAAAGAGAGAATACTACGCGTTGAAGAGGTTGGGGTAGTTAGGGCTCAATTATATGGTACTTTCAATCACACTGTCCATAAAGCTAAGAAGATGTGGTATAATTGACAATGAGATAACTCTCACTTTCATGTTTATCTGAATTCTTTCATGCAGAAATATCCGATGATTTTTTTTTATCTATCATATGAATCAGTCATTAAAATCTGTAATTTTATTCAGGTGTTTGATTTTGAAAACAACTGTACGTACATTTCGCCCAATTGTTGTTTTTGTGTTGTTTATTCGATAAAATCGACATAAGACGGTCATATGAATCCAACGTCAACACGAGCGCACATCATATTTTCTTTTCTATGAAGTTACATAAACAAAATTATGATAGGCAACCTTTTTTTCGTAATGAGACACTAGTCATCAAACTAATCTTACCGTAAACACAATATTTAGTGAAACCAACCAAACCTTACCTTTGATGAACCACAGGTGCTCATGAAAAAACACTTTATGTTTCACATGTCATGAGATGAATTAAAGGTCCTGCTGGATGTTAAAAAAAACCCAGATACTTTAACACAAAATACAAACACTTCGAAAACACAAGTAAAATCAATTTGGCGTATGTCGTCGCTATCATTATATATATAGGTAGACTGGCAGTTGCAATCTCTAAATGAATATTAGCAATCCAATTAATCAGACATTGGATTAATAAAGGCAACAGTAGTATACCTCTGTTCAAAAGTCATCAATCGATTGAGAGAAAACAGACCCGGGTTACAAACTCAAACCGATGGAAACACATCAGCTATAAGAGGAAAACAAAGGAATAACTGAATATCTGAAGTGACATAATTCTTAACATTGATGAAGATTTAAGATCGTGAAGCGTATGCTTTATACGTTTTCCTTTCCATATCGATACAGCCGCTTTCTGTTGCACAGGGTTAGTGCGGTATGTACATTTAGCAACAAAGAAGAGCGTTTAAATTTGAACCATATTAACTAGACATTACATTCTGTTTTCAAAGCAGGTAAACATCATAGGTACCAGTATTAAAAGTGTGTTCGCTAGACGCGTTTTCCGTCTACAACAAACTCATCATAGCGCTCCAATAGCAAACGTTAACAAAAGTCAAATACAATATTTACTTGAAGAACATAGAGGACTATAAATTCGGAAAGCTTTTGCCAAGTAGAGATATGGTATTTTATTCCATACTTAAGAAAATATTTAGTATTTTTAAACAAACAGTCAGTCATTGCTTTCAATTTTCAACGCACCGCACTTTACAACGAACAAGCAAACACCTTTTAAAATTTATTTCTTTTTCTCTAATACTTTTCTAATTTATACCAGAATTGAAAGTGTTATCAGGCAACCGTTTAACCTATTGGTTATATACTTTGTAAGTAATTACTGTATTGTTCTGTTATATGGTACTCAAGGTAATATTGATAAATGAACGAAACTGATCTACGACATTTCATTATGCAGATTGTTTATCAAACCAATGCAATGGACATGGAACGTGTTACAATAGTAGAAACGGATATAGTTGCATTTGCAATACTGGTTATGAAGGAACTAACTGCGAAAGAGGTATGCTAACTATTTCATTTTATTTTGATTTTTAAAGAAATTTCAGATATCAAATGAGACTGTTCCCTTAGTTGCAAACTAGAATAAAGGCAAGCAGTTTTCCCAGATCGACAAAGGTCATGTATTACATGTTTAAAGTCATAAGGACTAAAATCATATCTGTGATAAAATTTTTTTTATATTTCAGAATAGTCTGTAGTCAAGATTTTTAAATACAGTGAATAAAACCAAAACATATGTGTTTTCACCTTTAATCCGTTTCGTCGATTTTGGAAATATTTTATTTCTGTAGATATATGATATTATTGGAGCACATTAATGCGTAAAAGCCTAGTATACAAATTTTGCACTGAACTAAACATTTTATACATAGTTTACCTTATCTCAGTATCCCATTATGTCATTATTAATCATACATCCATAGTTGTTAGTTATGAAATCATACAAAGACAAAAACCATCATACTTGTTTATGCTTAAAGCAGTAAAACTTGCAGCAACACAACGAAAATTTTATACCAAGAAGACAAAAACAAAAATACAGAACTAACAGTACATGCAGTATTTGCAGTATAAAGTTATATCACACAAAAAAAAAAATGAATTCCGAGGAAAATCAAAATGGAAAGTTTAAAAATAACAAATAGTTCAAAAACAATGTAAACAAATCAACATTTGGTTTACTGTTTAGATTTCTAAAACATTTTCCTTCTCAACAAAAATAATTACACATTGCGGAAAACTACATTTGAATTATCGAAATGATTTCGTATTTGTTGTTTCGTATGACGTTTAATTGCAGAAAAATAAAAGTAGTACCTGAATTGTGTTAAGCCTATGTTAAGAATTTAATGAATCAAACGCTAATTTCTGTATGTTAAATTTTACTTCAGTGACTGATAGTAAGTATTTGAAAAAAATGTGTAACCAATAGTCTGATTCGTTTGAACTTGTATTGAATGAAAACTATTTATTCCAGTTTTGATTGGTCTAAAAAAAAAGAGGAAAATCTTACGTGGATATTCTAGCAAAGACACTTTAATGATAGAGACTAAAGATACCAAAGGAAATTCATTATTATAATAAAAACGCCAGGACACAAATAAACGTGTGAAAGACAAACAAGAATATCGCAAATTCACCATAGAAAAATAAAACACGGGCAAAACACTGAACAAACATGAACCAAACTCACTAATTTTTGTTAATAGACACATCATATTTTAAGTATGTTGCTCAATTGTAGCTGATATTCTACTACTTATTCCAATCTTGATCAGTTCTTTTATTTCAATGTTCGATTTATGGATGATATCTTGTCCATCAATAACACGTAATTCCTAATGACTGGCTTATTTAAAAAAAAAGGTCCAATTTAAACAATTTGAAGGTAAGAAAGTACATGTTGTATAAAATAATTAAATGCTTTCAATACTCGATGAGCTTACGACCAGTATTCGCTAACGAATAGCAAACACAGCATGACTTTTCCGGAAGGATGTAGAATTTTCCAAATATGTGTAACTGTATCACCACGGAATTATAGGAAATAATGTTACAAATTATGTCAGTACCGAACACTTTTCTACCAACGGATAGTAAATGATACCACTGAAAGCGTTATATAGCCCTTGCTATCAAATCAGCTTGAATCAGATCAGTACTTGACTTGGGAGTTGTGATCTCACTAAACATGTTTAACCCCGCATAATTTTGCACCTGTCCCAATTCAGGATCATCTGGCCTTTATAAGTCTTGGATGTTTATTTGTTTTAAATGAACTTCATTTATATGTTTTTGATTGTAGTGTGACGTCTATTTTTACTGAACTTCAACACATTTGTGTTTAGGGGCCAGCTGAAGCCCACCCCCTTATGCTAGTTTTTAGCGCTGTGTTCATGGTCAATTTGTGGCCTTGTGTTGTATACTGCTTTTTGGTCGGTTTGGTGTCTCTTTTACAATTTTCAAAATATTCCCCTTCCCATTCCCAATTTTATTTCATACTGTTGTTAGAAAACAAATTATTTACCACTAAGTGTTTGTTTTAGTGTTTCCACTATTTTCACAAAGGAATATATACTCATATAATGTTTAATTTTTTCATAGTATTTACGAGTATTTTGTCAATATCATGGAACTGGATGCGATTGTAATACAGGTGAGAGGTTTGTCTAGCTTTAAAACCAGGTTTGATCCACCATTTTCTACATAACAAATGCCTATTTCATAGTCATACAGTTATTATCCATTCGTTTTGATGTGTTTGACCTTTTGATTTAGCCATTTGATTAGGGACTTTCCTTTTTTAATTTTTCCCGGGGTTCAATATTTTTGTTATTTTTGTTTTGTTTTGTATAAACACTAATTAGGTGAAGCCAATAAAAAAAGACGAAGTAAGGTATTTAAATTAGAATGAACACATCTAGTCAAGTATTTACAACATGTGAGAAATTTCATGTGTTTTTTTTTTAAGTTGATGAACTGATTAACAATATACTAAGATGCAAATGATGATACGTAAATGTTATTTTGCATTGCATATTAGTAACATGAGAAACGTACAGTCTATAGATATAGCACTCGATACAAATAGAGTGTAAATCAACAGAATGCCCAATTGCATATGAAACGCATGTTATGAGACACTAGAATAAATAGTATGTGAATAACTTTAACATTTGAATCAAAGACTAGTAAAGGTTATGAAAAAAACTCGTCATAGATGCTCATCATCTCACACTTTTTTGCAAGAAAAGACAAGTGGACGACGTAACTTATCACTTTGTTGTCTTACTGTTATCATATATTTGATTTTTTTCATACTCGATTTATTATTTCCATAGACCAAACATTGAAGGATTTGTATCAATTTTATTAAAATTAGAGTCGCCCAATTGATTTTAAAATACTATGGAGATGTGGCATTGAACGACGATGATGTCCGTACTATAGGACATAACAGGGCTTTCAACAATTAGTTAATTAATGAAAGCAATTAAAGTACACTTCAAACGATGAAATCAAAATTGATCATAAATCAAGTCAATTAAAGACAAATAAATATAACCTTCATCCGAAATCTTTGACCTACAGGCTCAAGGATATAACCGGTACGTGTTAATTATACGGAATAAATCATGTAGAGTAAAACACTTGGGACGCACGAAACTATATAAAGTTTCACTTATTTTAACATTCATATTTGTGTAGACTGCTTACCAGACCCTTGTCATGGACATGGAAGTTGTTTTAACAGTATAAATGGTTATTTATGTAGTTGTAATGCTGGTTATACAGGAACAAGTTGTAATAATAGTAAGAAAAAATATTACTCTAGCGTTTAAATACTATAGCTGAATATAAAAAGAAATTGACAAAAAAATTAAGTTTTGTTAAATTTGTCGTATAAAAATAATAATGAAAATATGATTTCGATTTCTCATACAACTAATTTATTTTTATAAATATTTAAACTACTGGTACGTAATAACGTACTCAGTGCAGTTTCTCATTTGGAAATACTAACACGACTAACAGTTTGAATATTTCTTTCATCATTGTCATAATGGTAATTAAATCAATGATGACTTACATGTTCAAACGCTCTTTTATAGAAATAATTAACACATATTGTACTCTTTCAGATGCACAACGTAAGTTCAATTGAAGACGATTTCTAATATTATAGCACGATAAGTAACGTATACTTTAATGATAACAGTTTATAAGAGTCTTTGTCATGGTAAATTTTCCGTACAACTAATTTTTGCTGAGAGTTATTTGTCTATTTCTGAAAAAAATCAAACAGCTGTACCAGGATGATACACTTCCAATACTGATTGCATATTTATTAGAAAACAGATGTTTAGCTATTTAATGCAATACGGATTTTGTTCTGCACGGCAAAATCACAGCGAATAATGAAAGCAAAACATTTCAACCGCAGTGAAAAACAAACATCGGATTTATCAATTTTAAATGTGATTGGTTCCTACTTCTCTTTTGGGTTAAATACATTTGTAATGTAATGTCTTCATATCTGCAAAAGTTAAACTTTACACTCAAAATATCTACTAACATTTTAAAATGTTACATGACTTTAGAGGATACTATGTTTACTTAATCTTCAATCATTCAACAAAATTTAAAAACTCCGCAACGCCAAAACTGTAATTTGTAGTTAAAGGTTCACCAAACTACGTACCTTACAACATTTTACTTTAGAGTGTTCTCCTGATCCCTGCAATGGTCATGGAACTTGTCATTACACACAGATAGGATTTACATGTACATGTAACAAAGGGTACACAGGTCAAGCATGTGCTTCAGGTAAGTATAGAAATTAACTAAATTACTAACCCTCTTTCGAAATTCTTTTTTTTTAATTACTAATGTAGAGTGTTTGTGGTGTTGTCAGATATATGTACTACAAAAACTCAACTATATTTGGTATATGAAATGATTACAATGTATGCATGTATGTCTGGCAGAGTTAATCTGATCTTGGCCTCATTTTCCTGGTTCATTGGTCAATTTCAATTTTTCATGTTTATGTTGGTTGGTCAGTTTTAGTTTTTCAGATATGGCCTGTTTTTAAATTATAGTGATATTAAACATGAACAATCATGAATAATTTGGTGTGTATGAAAAGATTGTAAATTGTACATGTTTGTGTATCCATTAACCTGACCTGACCTTGATCATACTGTCATGGACCATTGATCATGTCACATTTATACGATACTATCAACATAAGTTCGATCACGATAATTTAAGCAGGCGAGACTTTTCAGCGTTTAAATTCTTGTTATCTTATTCCATTATTGTTTTTTCTTGTTATAAAAACTTATAAGTATTTTTTTTTATATTTCAGTTATTGATCGTAAGTATGCCAAACATCTATAAATATAAGACGATGTGGTATAATTCCTATTGAGACAATGTTCAATTAGAGACACAATAACATAGAAATACCATTCAAAGGTCATCGAACGGCCTTCAGCAATGAGTAAAACTACTACCACATAGTCAGCTATAAAAAGCCCCGAAAAAAAAAAAAACAATTCAAAGGAGAAAAGTAACGGGTTGACTTATGTATTACACTCTGAACGATATAAAAATATTATAGGAATCAAGAAACGACAATCCTAGCACTTCAAGCAATAAGGGACAGGCACTTACAGAATATGGCGAGTTTAAACATGTTTACAAACAGGGTTAATCATGCTAGTTATCAAAGGTACCAGGATTATAATTTAGTAGGCCAGACGCGCGTTTCGTCTACAAAAGACTCATCAGTGACGCTCATATCAAAATATTTATAAAGCCAAATAAGTACAAAGTTGAAGAGCATTGAGGATAAAAAATTCCAAACAGTTTTGCCAAATACGGCTAAGATAATATATGCCTGGGATAAGAAAATCCTAAGTTTTCGAATATTCAAAATTTGGTAAACAAGAAATTTATAAAAATCACCACATTATTGATATGCATGTCAACACCGAAGTATTGACTACTGGGCTTGTGATACCCTCGGGGACGAAACGTCCACCAGCAGTGGCATCGACCCAATGGTGTAAATAGTTATCAAAGGTACCAGGATTATAATTTAGTACGCCAGACGCGCGTTTCGTCTACAAAAGACTCATCAGTGACGCTCATATCAAAATATTTATAAAGCCAAACAAGTACAAAGTTGAAGAGCATTGAGGATCCGAAATTCCAAAAAGCTGTGCCAAATACGGCTAAGGTAATCTATGCCTGAGATAAGAAAATCCTTATTTTTTCGAAAATTCAAAGTTTGGTAAACAGGAAATTTATAAAAATTACCACATAATTGATATTCATGTGAACACCGAAGTGTTGACTACTGGGCTGGTGATACCATCGGGGACGAAATGTCCACCAGCAGTGACATCGACCCAGAGCATTAATGTCAGAAGTAACATCAGTTGACACAAGGGGAATAAAATTCCCCTAGATAATAGAATTCCCCAAGACCCACACTTTAACTTGATTTTCGTTGGAGTCTCGCTGTTCAATAGTAAATTTTCTTTCATGAGATTGTTATTAATTGAAAGTTGTAAATTGGTTTCCTTGGTTTGACAGGGTTTTCATGTTTCTATAAAAAGTTAATGTGTCTCATTCATATTTTACAAATACACCTGGAGTATTTTCGTGGGTAGTTGGTAAAAACTATATTAAAAAGAGTGATATTTCGTCATTACATAATGGAAGACAAAATATAAATATTATTCGCAGTAAGGAATGCGGTAAATTCACTATCCGTAGAACAATTAACTCCAGTTGTCTTTTTGTATTCCTGATGATGGCAACTGTACATGCATAGCTTGAAAAGTTTCTGTCTCGATGTAGTTGCTTTTTAAAAATGTCACTTTGCATTATTTGAAATGCTCGTTGTTACTGGTAACCAAAAGAAAAAAAAAACGATATTGAAAATAGTATATTAATATACAAAGAACAATTGTAAACAGTAGAATATATATTATTTAAAACTAGATATATTAAATCATCTGTTCATTCCCTACTAAATTCACAAGAAAATACTACCCTAATGCTCAAATCTGATCTAGATTGTAGTTCTAATCCTTGTCACGGGAATGGCGATTGTTATAATGGAGTTAAAGGACACCTTTGTCAATGTCACCCAGGGTTTTCTGGTACCAATTGTCAAACAGGTAACACTAAAAATTACTGTTATTTTTTTTTATTTACTTCATATTTATAGAGCTTTTGCTTAAAAGCTTTCAATAGAGGATTTTTAGTTAGCTAATGGGTTGGAACTGGGACTATTTTAAAAAGGTACTTTGTCACGACACGCGCGTCTGGTGTATTAAATTTTAAATATGGTACCTTTTGTTAGCTTTTATTCGTGTGTTTCTTTGACCTATATGTTCTACCATTTATTTATTTTGTAGTCCTGTCATTTAATGTTGTCATTTTAATGTTATATTTAACATTGCAATAAAAGTCGGAGGTTTGGCTAGCCACAAAACCAGGTTCAACCCACCATTTTTTCTTAAAATGTCCTGTACCAAGTCAGGTAAATGGTCATTGTTATATTATAGTTCGTTTCTGTGTGTGTTACATTTTAATATTGTGTTTCTGTTATGTTGTAGTTCTCCTCTTCTATTTTGATATGTTTCACTCAGTTTTAGTTTGTGACCCGGATTTGTTTTTTCTCTCTCAGTCGATTTATTTATTTCGAACAGCGGTATACTACTGTTGCCTTTATTTATTATGCAAAGTTATAACAAGGTAAAAATATTGTTATATTTCGACATTATTTGCTCTGATTCACTAATTATTCTACATTTGTCATGTTTGTGTAATTACAATTTTTAGCATCAACGCTACAGCCAACTAGTGAAGATTTGTGTTTTAGAATGCCGTGTCGTACACTGTTACATTAGTATTATGTTTGATATTATTACCACTTGATAGGTATCATAACTGTTGGTCTGGCAGTCAAGAGGATACTAACTACAGTACAACGACATTGTTAAAACTGTCACGATATAATAATATATTTAACTCTGGTTTGACGCTTTATGCGCATGTTCTTTTAGCATTTAAGATTTGACCGAAATATTTTTTTTTAAAGGCCATTAATAAGTTGTTAATCGTTATTTTGCCCATGACGTCACTGATATTTACTTTGACAACAGCACGTGTGTCCTTAGTTTCTAACAATCTATCTCAAGCCAGTAGCATGAAATGGAAAATCAAAGGAAAAAATGAACACAAAATAGCGATGATCTTCGAATATGTATTCCTTGTTTAGAAAAATGTTTGACTGTTTGATTTTTTTTTTATATAAAAATGACCAAAGAATCGAAAGAAACATGAAGTGTTAATAATAAGATTTAACTAAACACATTTGTTTTTATATTTTATTTGGATGGTGGCATTACACAATGCTTTATTTAAAAAAAAAACATCTAGTATCGGTGAACCACGGATTGTACGGATTTTAATCTGAATCAAAACTAACATATTTTTTTTTCAAGTTCAATTTAGACAATGATGTAATTTTCTGTATCTCATTTCTCTTTTCTTTCTTTCAGTGAATGATCGTAAGTTTTGTTTTCAATCTAAATTGATAAAAACAATCAAGTCTCAGCTTTGCAAACATTGAAAAAGTATAATATTGTTGAAAAACATAAACATTTTACAGTTTACCATTCTAGTTCACCAGATGTTAATTTAAACAGTTAATAAAATTGAATGCAATAAAATCAGCAAAAATACATCTCTATGTCTTCTTTAATTTTGTAATAAATACACGCTTATACATTTGATATTTTTTACAATACGATGTTATTTTCATAGTTCAGAACACTAATATTAATGGTTCGTAAGTATTTGTTGTCATAAACGACATGTTCCTCATTAAGAATAGAATGCTTCTTTTTGTAAATTTTATTGGGTTGTAAAAGTGTTGACCAAAGTACATTTCGTATGAAGCGCTGAAGCACTTCATTCTAAAAATGTGCACACGGTCAATGCTTTAACAATCCTTTGAAATTACTTAAAGAAGCATTAAAAACTTATAATTACATTTGTTTGCTATGATCATGTAAAAATCGATAAAGATAATTTATTTCTTTATATAATCTTTGCACTTTTTTTGGTGAAAGCACGTGTCATCATGAATATTAAACTTCATTGGGTTTTGAAGGTGAATTTTAAAACATTCGTGGCTATTTCGTAAAATGAACATGTATGAATTTCTGTTGTTATATTAGAACTTGGCAATCTCTTGCTTATATCCTTTTGATAAAATCTCATATTTAAACTGTTTTCAGTAACATATTAGTTTGATTTGATTGTATTTATATTTCTGTGATAATTTGTCTGACGATAATGTAATAGATGTGTTTCGTGGTACCAAGTTATAATTGATTTAATGTATGTAGTAGTGCAGCAAACATTTCATGTAGACAAAACAGATGACATGAATATAATATTATTCGCAGTAAGAGATATATTCACCACGATGATTTGTAAAATATGTAATGATAGGTAAAATGAATTTTTTTTTTAACAAAGAATCAGTCGTAATGGAATTTAAAAAAGTCTTATATCAATTTTAATCTCTTCAATTTGACCATAGAAAAAACTATTGATTAAGGGCTGTTGTTATCTTCAAGAAACTAATTTGTATAAGAAACACTAAGAGAAATCTGACGTTAAAATACCTTTTTATGCCAGTGCAATGAACTAGCGTTGCATATTTTTAAGGCTGAAGCTTGCAACTGTAAATTATACATAAAGGTTTGTGCCTTGATGTAGTTTGCTATATATATTTTTTTTACTTTGAACCATATAAAGAGCTCGTTCATAGTGGTAACAGATGGGTAAGAACGTCAAGGAACATTAGTATTAAATAGTAATACATAAAGAAAAAGTATGGACAGTAGAATAACTATGTAGAATAAAACGTTTTTTTCCCTATTGAATAAACAGTGAAATATTATCATATACTTTTCAAATTTAATTTAGATTGTAGTTCTAATCCTTGTCATGGGCGTGGTGATTGTTATAATGGAGTAGGAGGATACCTTTGTCAATGTCATTCAGGGTTTTCTGGTACCAATTGTCAAACAGGTAACACGAAATATTTACTGTTATTTGTATTATTAAGTTTTGCATGCAACACGATATTTTCAATTCAGTTGGTGGATTATGAGCTGGAACTGGCAAGATGTTAATCGCTATTATGCCAATTATGTGGCTGATGTGTACTCAGACAATGGCACGCGTGCCCTTAGTTTCTAGTATAATGTTCTATCACAAGCGAGAAGCATGATAGGAAAACTTATATCCACAAATATCAAAGCAAAAAAAAAAGATAATCTACAGTCCTTGCTTGAAAACAGTGATGTTGCTTTTTTTTTTTAAAGATTGCTAAAGAATATATCTACATTTGTATAATCAACATGGTTAATCACATGATTTACATTTCACATATATTCATTGGCATTCATTAAAAATTAAAATAGACAAAGTTAAACATGTAAAAATATTTAAAATTTTGAAAATACCCCCATATACGTTAACAAGCTTTGCCTGTCTTCAATTCTAACTATGACCTTTATTTATATTTCATTGTTTTATATTTAACAGTAGCAACGAAACAGCCGATCGTTGGATCAGGTCGTAAGTATGCTCAAAATGTTCCTTGATTGAAAACAGTGATGTTACTTCTTTTTTTTAAAGAATGCTTATACCACACATTATCTTAGTAATATGTTTAAACCCTTAAATTCAATAAGGTTAATCACATTATCATTATTAAATGAATCAGCGTTGAAAATTCCAAATAATCAGAGTAACACATGTAAAACCATTTTATATTTCGAAAATACCTCGCACATATATAACCAAGCTCTACCTTTATCATGTTTATACAATTGTAAATAAGACAATTTGATACGAAACCATTATGTGGATTTCAAAGCAAATTTACATTAATATATGCGATCTGTGCGGATATCATCAGAGGCAAGTCGTCTTATTTTCTACTATAAAAGACAAACCGCTCAATACTTATAGTTTTATTTTAATTCATATAATGTAAAAATGAGATAAAATCTGAAAAATATTGAGACTTTATTTAATAGTTTTTGTAAATTCACAGGGGTGTTTAATAGGTTGACCGAACTACATTTTCATTCTAAAAATGTGCGCACGGTCAGCGCTTTTACAACCCCATGGGATTACAAAAGAATCATTATCTATTTATAATTATATTGTTTCGCTATTATCATGGAAACTTGATAACTATCAAGATTTTATTTCATTTACCTGTGTACTTTATAGTAGAAACGTGTGTCATCATGTTTCCATTCGTGTTTTTCATATTACTATAATTGTTTTCCCCATGACAATACTAGTTATGCTACTTTTTTATTTGATATAATTCTTCTGCAATTCATTTGTCATAAATGTATGGTGCTATCAAAAAAGAGGGACGAAAGCTACCAGAGGGACAGTCATAAACTCATAAATCAAAGATAAACTGACAACACCATGGCTAAAAATGAAAAGGACAAAAAGACAAACAATAGTACACATGACACAAAGAAATAGAAAAAACTAGAAAATTAAAGAATAAACAACACGAACTCCACCAAAAACTAGGGGTGATCTCAGGTGCTCCGGAAGGGTAAGCAGATCCTGCTTATCCCAGTAATATGTTTAAACCCTTAAATTCAATAAGGTTAATCACATTATTATTATTAAATGAATCAGCGTTGAAAATTTCAAATTATCAGAGTAACACAAATATGGAACCAAATAATAACAAAATATTGTATCTAATTACAGCAATTTTGCCTTTTGGTCCTCAACCAACAATCAAAGGTAAAATACATCATATTTGTGTGTATCTTAAATGTTAATTCTATATCCTTCATGATGTAATTCTGAATGCTAAAATCATCAAAAGGCTTGTACATGATGTATGTTAGATGTAGTTCTGCAATAGCAAGTCTATGCTGATCTAACAACATTATAATTAGGAATGCAAAGTTATAAAAATCACGCAATATTATATTCTTCTAACAATGCAAAATAAATTTGTTAACGTTAGTTAATCTAGTTAGTATTCGAAGAGAAAAAAAAAGATGTTCTACTAGTATTGTTCAACTGTCGTTTATCAAAGACGTTATTTTATCGTTTTATTATGCGGTTTAGTGTCTCGTCGTTGTCTACGGCTATCACTCTATTTCTTAACAAATCCTTAAATCTCCATTTATATCATATACTTTTTCGAATCTTATGTTTCTTGTCAATGATATTTCATACATCATGTACATGTATCCTCTTGTGTCCCTATGTTCATTTTTGCACACAAGGTTTATTATAACCTTTGACACTGAAATGATAATAAACTTTTTAATGAATTGATTGATTGATCGATTGATGTTTTCAGCACTAATGCACTTTTTTGGTGTCGGTCAAACCCATTACTTGGTATAGATAAGTGTCCCGTGTTTGTTAAAAAAGAAACTGAGCTGAAGTGTTACGTGTCAAGAATTGATTGACCTGTATACTAACAATTTGTAAAATTATCGTTAGGGAAATCAAGCAAAAATTCCAAGCTGTTTTTGTTTAAAAAAAATCTACATATTTTAGATCATGTCTGTGATAAGATGGGACTACTTATGGATTTAGCTACAGGAAAAAGTGTGACTATGCAAAACGCTAACGCCTGTGGTGGTAAATCGTCTGACGCAGTAATCCTCAAACACTGCCAAGCTCCAATATTTTCAAAATGGAAAAAGGGAATGCAGGTTCTTATTTTGTACTCTAAAAAGGACATGTGGCTTGCAATTTAGTGATATCAAGTTTTTCAACTCTTATATCTTAAAATTAAAATGAACGACCGAATCAATGAATATCCGTTTAAGCATATCACATAAACATCGAGGAACTTTAAATGGAAATACTATTATTTAGGTCTTTGTTTTTTGGTATTTTAAGTTATTCTAAATATTTGATCATGGTCGGGTACTGTTGATTTAATTTGCCAATGCTACTTTATAAACTGACCAAATCTTAAAGCAACATGACGATATCACAAACAGATCACACAGAACATTTTAAGAGTCTTCAAAATTCAAAAGTGCGTTGTTGTATATTCTTCAAACACAATATCAACTTTACCCTCAAATTATACACCAAGAACAGATGAACAAGATTAATGTAAAATCAAAGTTTTTTTTAAAACTAAGTGTAGATAAAGGTCAGCAGTTTATGATTTGCTACAATTTCACTTCTGGTAACATATGTTGCTAAATGATAAACTATGAAAAGTTATTCCCAATATCGTCATATATATACACAAAAAATGGATCGTGAATTATTTTGAAACGTTTGTATCATTAAAGGAGTAGGTCCGGTAAGGGCCAATTTTGGCCTCAAATTTCAAATTCATCTGACGAAAGATTTTAGACACTTTTTAAACACTTAAGTGTCTATTTCAATTACTTTATGTGAAAACTTTTAACGGATTTGCTCATTAAAAACGCTCCGGTTCTAGCTTAAATATGAAAAATCTATCAAATATGCCAAAATATGTCACTTTTCAGATGTTTTTTGTCAAAAATGAAAGTGGCTGCATCCGTGTTCATCCTCAACCTTTATATATGTTATGTATTATCATCAAATACAACTTACATTTCAATATTAAGAATGAACACGAATGCGGCCAATTTCATTTAAGACGGAAACCGTCTAAAATTTACCTAAAAAATGTAATGCTAAAAGTGTGAAGATTTCAGTAATTTAGCATGACTTAATGATGCTAGTACCCGATATATGTGCATTGCATTGTAAAAAACAGCCACTATTCATTTAGCAATAGCATTCTACTTTCCAATTAATAAGTAAAAGTTTACATTTTAACAATTTTGTAAAATTGCTTTATTTTGGGGTCGAAAAGGGGTCTTACTGAACCTACTCCTTTCAGCGATCTCATTTAAAAGATAATGCTTCAGTTTAAACAAAAATGGCTCAAATAGTTTGTTGAAATAACAATGAACATAAAAAAACCTGTAACCAACTTTGATAAGTATGGTGCAAACAGTATAAATTTGAATACAATTAACTGAGATAAATTTCAACGATTGCTAACAGTTACAAAAGATGTAAGCAGTCTCATTAAATGTAAACTTTCTATGTTAATGACTGTACGTTACAAATAGAAAAACGCATACGAGCAAACAGTGTGTAAACACGGTCAATGATACGCCACATTCAAGTGCAAACAAAAATGACGTTGTCACTAAAAGGAATATATTTTCCTCGGAGAAACAAAGACATTAAACAATTCTCATAGTTTTTCAAACGAACTATTAAGAGCCAATATTTCAAAACTGAAGCTTTTTTTTTTAAATGTGATCGTTAACCATACACTTTGTAAATTCTGCTTTGGTTCAATTGAACAATTCAAAACACTTCGAACAGTTTTACTGGATAACATACTATCAAATGTTATTCGTCTGTGAATATCATAAGTAAAAGCCATCGCGATAAATTAATATATATTTCACTTTGATCCAAAAAATCATTTCAAATTTGTACAAATTTGTAATTATATTTACCTTCTATTTATATTGCAACTTAAGGTGAACAGTCATTGCAGTCAACTGAAAGATTATATACCCATAGCTGAATGGACAGGTCAAGGATTCAGTGATAGCATTGGTATTTTAGTATCCTGCCAAAACGATGTAATTGAGGTAAGCATTTTACTACCCACTACATTAGATTTGTTATACTTCATTTCTCATACCTTCATCGCATAACAATTAACATTTTTGTACAATTTCGTTTATTATTCAAACATGTTAGATATGTTTAGATCAAGTCTTGAATGCATAAAACTTTGCTCAGTGCTCGGAGCACCAAAAGCATGCTCGAAACATGAAATCCAGCAATTTGATTGGTTGATTTTCGAGTACGAGTACAAAAAACTGAATCGAAAGTTTTATGACCGCAAGGCCAGGTAACGCAGCATGTGAGGCAGCAACATACTGGCTCAGAAAGTATTTAGAAAAAATTATTATTTCCTTTCGCCTTCTTTGTTGTTCTCAGTGTCAATGTTTTGTCTAATTCATTTTCATACACAAGAAAACAAATGGTAACAAGAATTTTATAAAATCGAATGCATGATTGTAGTTTTTTCTCTGAATTTACTATATTATATTGTTATATCTATAATTTGAATGTCCTTCAGGTTTCTTTCGACCCTCTCCTTTAGGGACTTTATATACACTTTATTTTTCAATATAATTGCCAAGTGAAAGTGGGCAAATGGTTGTAAAATGGCAAGAAAAAAAGGACAAGACCAAGTTTTCACTTATACTGAAGATCTTGACAAACTTGCTCTGCACTTAAACTTCTTACGAAGTCCTTTTAAAAACTCGAGAGTGACAATTTGTGAATACAATTAAGTACAATTTAGGTCAGTAGCGAGTGCATCCTTTAAACTTCCGGAAAAGTTCAGCTTCACGTCGTCTCATGCTTTGAACTTAACGTCGCAATGGTCTAAAGGGAATTCCTTGACATTTTTCAATTAAGGTAGCTCGTAAATCGGGTAAATTCTAACAAGCTCGAATCCTGTTGTTGATTTTTACGACCAATATCATCCCAGACATGCTCAATCGAGTTCATATCCGGTTTCATATCTGGTTCAGAAATAGTGGCAATTGCCTCCTGACGTAAATATTCTGAAAAATGTGTGCTCTTTGTGGCCTAGCATTATCGTCCATTAATATTGGTCTAGTTGCAAGATTGTGATAATGTTATCGCGTTTTCCCCCCGTCTTGGTCTCATACTGAACATAAAGGTCTATATTGCAGTCAACTGAAAAGCATCGAATGTACTGTTCCCTGCATATTGTATTCAGGAGACGCCATTCACGCATGCGCCCATCGATATGATGTAGGAAGAATCTGCATTCGTCAGACAAATGGACTAAGCACCACAACTCAAAGTCCGCTGTCCACGAGCTTGGGGATGCCTACAAGTTAGCAATGGTCTTTGTACTGGCATACGGGCACGTAAATGGGCACATTTAAGTCTGCGGTTAACAGTTCGTAGAATCACGCGACCATGTATTTCCCAGTTGTCACGTAAGCGGCTAACAGTATTGAAAGAATGTCTACCTGCTGACTGTAAAAGTTCCCTGTCATCTCTGGCAGATGTGTAACTCTGCCTAACATAACGTCTTCACTCATCAACGGTCCCAATTTCTCTATGGCGCTTTAATAATCTCAAAATGACCCTGTATGGAACCCAAAATTGAACAAATGAAATGAGCAGAATCAAATAAGTAGTACGCATACCAATGACTTGCAATTCTGTGCAATTGATAACTTACGTCTGGGCATTTTTCCGAAAACGAATATTTATCGTATACACCGACAAAACAGCACGCGAAACACCTTACATTTTACATGTTCTATTGCACAAAACTTGTAAGGAAAAAACGTGTATGAAGCTTTGAAAACCTGCTTTTAAGATACCTAGGAATAAAATGTATACCTGCATTATTACCTGTCAATCAACAATGGATTAATAAAATATATGGAAACAAAGCAATATCAAATTTGATTTTAAAACAAAAATAGATGCAAACACATTTAGGTGTTGCTTAACTTTTGGCGAGGTGTATATTTGCATTTACTATGTTTGATTTGTTTTGACATACAATTTTTTCTTTGCTATTGCAGATGATGTCGCAGTCTTGTTCTCGTAACATGATGGTTCACAATATAACAACACCCGCATCTGATCTAATGTACACTGTTGATTGGATTAAATAAATGTGTTGTTAACTGAAATATAAGCTCTGGTTTTATAAGATGCACACATTAAATGGCTATTAAGAGTACTGTTCTACGAATCAACCTTCCCTATTGTCTATCATTTTAAGATAACAAACATGTTACAATTTCAAAACTAAGGATATTCTACCTTCTACATTACCTAATTCTGAAAAAACCTATCGGAAATTTGTGTTCTCGATGCTCTTCAAATTCGTACTTTATTTGTGCTTTTTAACCTTTTCAATCGAATGTTACTGATAACTCTTTTATAGACGAAACGTACGTCTGTTGTACAACGTTGTAATCCTGGTATCTGTGATGAGTGTATGAAATGGATGTTTTTTAAAACTATTATCTTATTTAAGATGGGTAACACAGAAAGTTGTTTATGATCGCAATATTATCTAGTGACATAGGGTGTAATGAAAAACAGAAGTGATGGACAAATAAATCAGAAGCATAGTGTTTAATTGAAAAACGTATCCACTGAATTGAAATGGATACGTTCCATACCTTATTAGTATTTGTAAGAAAGATTAGAACATAACCGAAATTGAATTCCTGCGTCCATGAGTTAAAAAAGTATGTGTGTGCTGTCTTAAAAAAAATGACAAAGATAACTCCAATCAGAAATCTGAGTATCCTATGGTTAGTTATCTTGACAATGTCACCACTGTAATCGTTTCATACATGCCATAGAAGGTGCGAACGCAAACCTGTATATAAAAACAACGCTCCAAATCAAAATCACAACCAACAAAATCTGTGATAATTCTGCTTCTATTGGTACCAAGTTTATTAAAAATCCAACCAGATATGACCTCATATTATTTTGTATAAAAACCGTAGTTATTGCAGTAGTGAATTGTAGTTGACGAATAATCATATCACAAAATAACATTGATAATGTGTGTGATGATCTAGAAAGACGTTCGCATCTTTGTTATGTTTATGTCTAAACAAAGCGGTAATATAATATGAAGATACCAAATTAGTGTGGACTGTATGCGTACATTTTCGGAATGTACGCGTACGGTCCACCTAATTTCAAGGGGTTGGGTTGAGTTTATTAGATACAAGTGTATATTACATTTCAACTTAGTTGAAATCTCTAATTAACTTTAAAATTTTTATTGTAAATGAAATCAAAACTTGATATTTTAACTATTTAAAAAAGTCACATTAATTTAATCTGGTAAGCTTCTGTATATTTAGCATGTCAGTTAATACATGATATTTAATCATGCTCACTGAAATGGAAGTTATCGGAAGTAAACATAAGGTTGGAAATTATTTTAGAATATTTAGGATCTTTGCTGCACAAACTGCCTAAAGATACTGGACCAAAATATTGAAAAAATCGGTCGAAAATACAATGAAAAAATATAATAAAGTAGGGTTGATGATATATTTCACTTTATTCATCTAATTGTAATAATATTAATTTGTAAATTCAATAAAAGATTTGGATAAATGTTTGTCTTAAAAAAACTATATGGTCCAAATACATATATGAGCCAGCTAGTCCTACACTGTATGAGTATACCTAAATGGTTCGACCGTATGCGTAGGTCCAAATACTCATATGGTCTGGTGCATTAACACGATGCTATTACAAAAAAACTAGGAATGATTTGTAGTACATGCACTATTTTAGCCGACGTCAAATTATTTATAGCATATTTTCGCCTTGAATATGCATAAAATATGTACCCCAAAAAAAACTTCCTATCTGTTCTAGTGGGATAAAATATATGTGGGGGTTTTACTTTTGACCTTCTGTAATTACAGCCATAAAATGTTCAAAAAGATATGCTCTTATTATTATTGCCAGCCGTGCATATTGACACTGAACACAAAATGGTTGAAGAATTATTTCCATTGTTACTGCAACTCCGTTCAACAATCAAACATTATATCATGCTTTGCAATGCAATACCAAGTGATTGAAACGATCGGTGAAAAAACAATTGCGGCATTTTGTCATATACAATTGTAAACATTTAATAAAACATGGAAGAATGATAGTAGCCAATTACAGTGGTTTTGCATTTTTGTTGGGAGCAAAAAAATGTCCTTGAAAATAAGTCGTTTTATTTCTTATCAATTGAATAAGATTTTCTCTTCCACAAAGTATGTTTGGGCTTTAATCGTGTTTTCGTTCTTGTTTGACTGTTTATTAAGTTTTCCTTGATATTCGTACCAAGATAAGACAGTAACTTGATTTGTCGGTATGAACCTCAGCTATATGTTTAACCTTTTTTTAAGCGTTATGGATTTAAATTGTTTCCTCACTTATCCACATCAACAGTACTTTTGTTTTATAAAAGAATATGTGTATGCTGTTCAATATTACAAACAAGCCTTTAATATCTTTTTTGGGGTCTCTTAGTATAAACTGTAATTATCTGATGACCCTGAAAACCCTTGTTCAGAACAGTTTTGTAGCAAAACTTCATCGACTGTTTTAAATCTTTAATGTATCTAATTGACATAGAATTACTGTCATACACAGACGTATTACTGGCTTACTTTCTGCACAACATGATAGTAGTGTGAGCTAAACATAGTCATCACATCACTGAATTTAACTTACATGTAGTAATCATATATTTTGATAAGACATTCAGGTAAAGAAAAAGAGAAGTTGGCGTCTTCCAATCGACACCACATAAGATTCTTGTTAAATTTTATAAGCCCCACAATAATACCTCAATATCTTATATCCACAATCTCACTTTTCATCATACTGTCAATTTTTTCCCGTCGGAAACAAATACCATATCATATAAAGAAACATGTAAATACAGCTGATTGTTTTATTCTGTCGGTTTTAGTCTTATTGTATTTAGATATAGGGTATATATTCTGCAGCATCATTTGTTTGTTTGTTTGAAAATAATTAAATTGAAATAATTCCTTTCTCTTTCATGTCTTTATCGATACAAATGCTTATGTTTATTATATATGTTAATACAAAGTTAGGTTAATAAATTTTCATTTAACGACTGACATTATTTTCCCATTTACATTTCTCATTAGAACAAATTTGCTTTTGGACAATGATTTGTTAAATCATTTTAAATTAACTGTATGTATGTGAACACACAATTGTTGCAACCCCCTTTTTATAGCTTTTTTTTTATTTTAGGTAAAGAAACAATCCTTTAAATATTCGGCTATGCAATTCCTTTTCAACAAACAGTAGGTTATATATTTATTCAAAGACTTGGAAATAATTAGTTTTCAGATTCCGTTTGTCAGCAAAAGTCGCTATTTTTCTTTTTCATAAACCATTTTGAACATTTTTTTTGGAACTTAAAATTTCAGTTGCAAATTTTCTGTCATAAAGTATTGTTGCCTTTTTTTTAAGCATGTGTCTACATTTTCAATATCAATTTTGCAACAATAAAATTTCACTTTCCTAATCATTTTTCTTCATAATTTGTTTGTAATAGCATTAGCTTAATTTTGCATTATTGTCAGAAGTATATATGTCCCGGACCATATGAGTATTTGGACCATATGCGTATGGTCGGGGTAATTACCACGTTTACTTTTAAGACTTTACTTTTCATAAGATATGACCCTTCTAGTTGTCACGTCATTGAGAAGACGCTATCAAAGGTCATATTATTAATTAGTTAAACGATTAACTAAATAAAAATAAGTAGTTTCATACAGTTAATTCTACTCACTGTCAATACTATAGTAAATAAAGGCAACAGTAGAATACCACTGTTCAAAACTCGTAAATCGATGAAAAAAACCCAAAATACTATAGAAAACACATTTTATACCAGTCCTATGGTCATTACCGATATTTTCTTTATAAAGCACAAAAATGTCAGTATTCACCTCAGAAGCTAACAAAACCTTTAAATAGACTTATTATGAAGGGATATATGTTACGATACTGTTGTCAGGTCATTAAAGATTGCATATTTTGGCGTTAATATTGATTCACTTATAGGGTCTTTGCATCGGAACTGAACACATTTATTTAAAAACCAGTTGTTGGAATGACACGGGTTATGTTCTTCTCATAAATGTTATGATGGTATGATACTTAACCCCTCACGGAAAAGATTGTGCCTGATATTCATATGATGAAGACAATAATCTTTCAATCAGTTTAATTGAAGTCTGGAGCTGGCATGTCAGTTTACTGCTAGTAGTCTGATGTTATTTATGCATTATTGTCATTTTGCTTATTTTCTTTGGTAACATCTTCTGACATCAGACTCGGACTTCTCTTGAACTGAATTTGAATGTGCGTTTTGTTATGTGTTTACTTTTCTGCATTGGCTAGAGGTATTAGGGGGGGGGGGGGGGGGTGAGATCTCATAAACATGTTTAACCCCGCCGCATTTTTGCGCCTGTCCCAAGTCAGGAGCCTCTGGCCTTTGTAAGTCTTTTTATTATTTTTAATTTTAGTTTCTTGTGTACAATTTGGAGTTTAGTATGGCGTTCATTATCACTGAACTATTATATATATATTTGTTTAGGGGCCAGCTGAAGGACGTCTCCGGGTGTGGGAATTTCTCGTTGCATTGAAGACCTGTTGGTGACCTTCTGCTGTTGTCTTCTCTATGGTCGGGTTGTTGTCTCTTTGACACATTCCCCATTTCCATTCTCAATTTTATGTTTTATTATTGTACCTCTTGCTAACTTATTTTTTATACCTTTCATTTCGTTTTTTTTCCCTCAGGAATGTAAGAAACCTGGCCTGCTTGCACACTGGGGTCGTGTAGTGACAGTCGAAAATATGTTCAAGACTTTAAAGCTAGTTTATGAAGGCACTCGGTTCCATACAGGTTATCATAAATTATTCAAAGATGTTGGTTATACTTTTTACGGCGTCCCGACAAACCTTTGAAAGGAATTTATTAAAGGATGTGTAAAATGTGTATGTAAGAAACCTCAAAATAACATAGCACCGTAAAATCCGATTTCATCCAAACATTTTATGCATAGGGATCAGTTGGATTTAGTTGATAAGCGTGCAGACTCTGACGGTCCATTTTACTGGATTGGACATTACGTTGATGACTTTTCCAAATTTTACTTTTTGTGGACACAGGAACGTAAATCTGCCATGATTGAAGTTGCACATTATCTAAAGGTACACGTATGTTCTGTTTTTGGCCTTCCGTTCATTTTACAACATGACAATGGTCGTGAATTCTGCAATGATATTATAAGATAAAAAATTAAGATTTGGTCCGGTAGAAATGTCAAGATTCATACTTGTAGGCCAAGACATCCTCGTACTCAAGGTCGTGTACAGCAAGTGCATTATTCATTACAAAGATTACTTGCCGCAAAACGATCGGAAACTCAAGGTTTTGGTTGGCTTAAACATTTGTACGAAGTGCAATACTCTTTGAACACGCAACATCATTCACGTATAAAGGTTGCCCCGTATGAGGCGGTCTTTGGTCAAAAGGCAAACGATGGGGTCTTTTTAGTGTCTTACATGAGGAGAAAGACTACCAGACTGACATTGACTCACAGACAGACATAGACTCAAAGACAGACATAGACTCACAGATGGACAATGGCGTACATGCCGACATTGACGCACAGACAGACATAGACTCACAGACGGGCATTGATTCACAGACCGACATTTACTCACATACAGACATAGATTCACAGACAGAAAACGATTAACAGACCAACATTGACTCACAGACCGACATACTCACAGACGGATCATGATTCTCAATTGGTTGTTTCACCCATAGTTCATAACATAGACTTTCATGTCCAAAAAGAAGTAAATGCTGTAGCAAAACGTAGGCGAATTGATATAGAGACAAATATTGATTGCATAATCTTAAATTATCTTTTGACAGAAGAAACGTACACAATATTGGAAACGTTCTCGTTGCAGATGTCGACTCAACACATGATAAAATAAGGCAAATAGTGGAGGAAAATGATAAACACTCTGTTCAAAACACCATGCGTAAGTATAATAAGAAGATGTAAAAATCAAATGCACATATTGTAAAAGGCTGTTTTGTTACTTTGCGTATACCGGTAGTCTGGTAATTTACCACGTTTATTGTGTAAAGTAGATGACGTCACCGGCAAAGACCAAAGTTTATTAAAGTTGTCCTGTGAATATGGTGTATTGCAATCATGTAACGATATTGGAGATCTAGAGCTTCTGAAAAACACCGTAGACACATTAGAGTGGCCCAAGACCTCGGTATCTCTGCACGCAGCTGGTAAGAAGGCTAGATTTTCACTTGCTAGCAAAAGGTGTAATTGCAAAGAAGCATACACAAGCAGGACGTGCAACTGCAGAAAAGCTATGGTACCGTGTAGTAGTAAATATCATTATCAAAATACATGCAAGAACACAATTAGCAATGAAAACTAATCGTGTAACTGTGGCTTCAATACTAAATGTTTATGTAACCTTTGAATTATAAAATTAATACATCTTCATGTAACCAAGGTTGTGTTTTTTTTTAAGATTTTTATTGTATTATTCAAACGTTACTAAAGCATATATGTAAAATACCAATATGGTCCAAATACTCAAATGGTCCGGCTGGTTAATAACCAAACGAGTACATACTCATATGGCTCGACCATACGCGTACGGTCGGACCATATGCATACGGTCGGACCATTCGCGTATGGTCTGACCATATGAGTATACCCATATGGTCATGACCATACGCGTATGGTCCAACTACTCATATGGTCCGGAGCATATACAATTGATATATACGCATTTTTTTTTTCTGATTTAACAAAAATTAAAGCTCTTCATTAGTTAAGTAACTACGTATATTTTTCAGATAATAGTGGTCAAATATATCGCAAGCGAATTACTAGTATTCAAAAAATCATTTTGCATTAAATGATCGATTGATTGTTTTTTTCTAACACCAAATGAATAATATTGCATGAATAAACAGAACCTACATTGCAATCTTACCGGGTTTCAGCAAATATCGGATTTGTCATAGTGAGTGAAACAAAATCAAGATGAAATAGTGGTTCCCCTTTTGATTATAAAATATAGAATTCTTTTTCAATGTCCATAATCTGCATGCTGAGTTTTATTGGTCACTGGATGCTTAAAGTTATTAACTTGGAGAAATACGACAGGTGGGTAGGTCAGAGGCTCCTGCTGTTTCCTTGCAGTAGGTTGAGAAATGTCCACCGGGATTTTATTTGGGAAGATTATACTTCGTTTTATTTTATCATTTTTATTTGTCGTTTGATGGAGTTTGTTTGTTTTGAATGTGTTAAACTATCCATTTGCATAATTTTCTTGGCTTAATTTTAACCTTTTGAAAGTTTAAATGTTAAGTATCAACCATTCTATAATATGACAACCTACTATCGTCAACCAGCATAATCACAATATATCTACCTTTAGACCAAACGCAGTAATACACAACAATGACTGGTCCGCGTTACGACTAACTTATTTAAATTGCGAGATATTTTCAATTTTCGACATCAAAACCCCAGTTTACGTAGGCCAAGATTGAGATACAGTATATTTATCTCTATTCTACAGCAAAATGAACAATTCAGTCAATTTCAATTCATTTTTCATGGCAAATTTCATAAAACGGAAATTCCGCGAAATGATGTTATTGTCATGGCATGGCAACGAAACAAGGTAACGTCACAAGTATTTTTCCGTAAAGATAAAAAAAATAGATGTAAATACCGGGCGTTTTAAAGCTTATTGTACGCCTCAGAACTAATAAAATTACATTGGAAAGAATATATAAGTGAAAAAGTATTAATTATAAAAAATATCATTGAAATATATAGTATTACTAATATTATCAAAATTGGGTAATAAGGAACAGCCAAAACAATATCGTATGTATAGGACTCTCACGGTTAACAAAATCACCGATTTGTCATATTAGAATTGATATAATTCATGGAAGCCATAGATCTGTTTTCATTTAACCATGGTTGGGCATATATATTCGATTATTTTACCCTGAGCGCTTAGGGTTACAAAAATGTAAATAATCGAATATAAATACCCAACCCATTGTTAAATGAAAACAAATCTATGGCTGCCATGAATTATTTCTTAACTTTAACATGTATAACTATGCATATTTGGTGAAAATAATCATGTTAAAAAATTGATTATGTATGAAATTATGCATGGCATATAATACTGATATGTATCAAATAGATGCTATACATAACCTATCTCAAATAGTTTAACGACTTACAATTAATTAACCCGTGAAGTAAAACGGTTATTTATGTTGCAAACGAAGTAGTTGGTAGTACAAGCGGCAACTGATAACATACTTTGGACTTATTTTATGCCAAAACAAGTTATTTCCATTTTTATATAAAACATCTTTATTCAATGCGTAATTAATGGACGTCCAAGATTAAAAAAAAATTAAAAATGTTTTGCTGCAGCTTCTGATGTTAAAAAAACCCAATATTTTATCAAATGTGTTTTAGAACCCGAAAGTCTTCTGAAATATTGCCTTGATAAATATTATACCAAACCATAAAAAAGTATACGAAATTCAAATTTGAAAGTATATTACAATGTCACATGCTCACCGTGTATTGGTATTATAATAAACCTAAACAGTAATACGCAGTGGATATACCAAAAAAAGTTAAATCACAAATTACTTAACTTCGAGGAAAATTCAAAACGAAAAGTCCCAAATCAAATGGCAAAATCAAATTAAAAAACACATGAAACGAATGGACAACAACTGTCATATTCCTGACTTGGTAAAGGCATTTTCAAATGTAGAAAATGGTGAATTGAACCTATTTTTAAAGCGCTAAACCTCTCACTTGTACGACAGTCGCATCAATTTTCATTATATTGACAATGATGAGTGAACAAAGCAGACAAATAGGGGTACTAAAAACAACACGGACCCCACCAAAACCTAGGGGGTGATTTCAGGTGCTTTGGAAGGGGACGCAGATCATGCTCCAAAGGTGGCACCCGTCGTGATGCTAATGGTGTTACAAACCGGTGTATAGTCTTATTCGGTAGTCCACATTCGTGAAAAGGGAAGGGGATTGTAGTTACGACATAAGGAACATAGCCGTTATTATCTGTATAACGAATATCCAAAACAAGTCAACCAACTCGTGATGGCGTCTGTAATATTTCCGAAGTGATGATGACAACTTCACCATTTAAATCTCTTGGTTTAAAAATGAAAAGGTAACAATTGGCCAATGGAAAACTGGATTCATCACTTTTGTCGTAAAGTTTTGTTTTCAACTACCCTCATAGTCAAGTTCTAGATATAAGTCCTAATCAAATGGCAAAATCAAAAGCTCAAACACATCAAACGAATGGATTACAACTGTTATATTCCTGACTTGGTTCAGGCTTTTTATTATTTAGAAAATGGTGAATTGAACCTAGTTTTATAGCGCTAAAGCTCTCATTTGTATGACAGTCGCATCGAATTCCATTATATTTACAACGATGCTTGAACAAAACAGACATAATCATGATAATAGTAAAATAGTCAAAATATGGGTACAGCTTTAATTTCATCCCTGTGCCACAATCTCAAAACAAACAAATATTAAACAAAAAAGCACAAAAAGCATCTATCAAATTTAAAAACCTCATGCATTGCTTCGCGTGTTTGACGTCATAAAATGAAAACGTCAAATAGAAAGAAATAGAAAATAATTTTGCCACTCAATGTTTTTTCAAAAAACTTATAATTTTACATTGGGAATGGTGGTATGCAGGGCTAAAAAAATCAATAGTATGTTAGAACTAATTTCAGAAACAGACCGAGATTTAAAATTATTCAGAAGCACTTTAGAATTTTTTAAGAATTCACATATGGTGAATACCCTTTCGCAAGTAAAATAATTTTGACGTTCAAGGTATTTTTATCTTTATAATAGAACAATAACATATAATAGAACAATAACACATTGGCGGGATCTTTAATAGTACATAATCACATCATATGAACCAAAGAAACACAAAAAGTCGCATATACATAACACACCAGCAAAAATGAAAGATAATACAAACAAATTGACGGGATGTATAAGAACCGAAATGGATATCACAGAAAACAAACCAAACAGTAAAAGTATTATAAATAATAGAAGAAAGACAAATGAAAGAACAATATAACAAGTTGTTAAGATGATAAACAACGTCACTACGCAGAATCTATACATCAAGACTATCATGTATTATTTGTTAAATTGATGCGGAGTATTTATCAACAATCTTGGTACCTTCCGATGAACTTTTTTAGAAAAAGGACGAGACGTTCTCTGACATACCCCTGGTTCATCAACTTCCTGCTAAGACACTGGTGACGTTTAACAATGTCCGAGAAGAGCTGCCTGCTCTTGAATATCGAATAAGTTGGGAAATGTACATTCCATATGCAGTTGAAGTTGGTGTATTGCTACTAAGGTATGGTAAATTGATAATTTCAAAATTAAAATCGTCTCGTTTATCATAGATGATTGTACTTATATCACTGTGTATGTCAAATTAGAGGTATAAGTCTAAAAATGAGACAGAAGGAGTAGTGTCTGTTGTTTCTTTAATTTCTAGTTCTGGGGATACATTTATGGAACCCAATCAGAAATTTCCTCAATATCATATAACCACGGCAGCTGAAAGTTGCATAAAACATAAAAAAAAACAGACAAATAATTCATTTATAAACAGAAGTAAACAATTACGTTGGGAATTATATCCAAATTATAATATTGGATAGTTCACTTAAATTAAACAGTTAAAATAACAAACAAATAGCTATAAACAAAACAAGATATAAATAGATTAAATATTTAAACAATATTTGTTCAGTTTTTTTTTTATTGCAGTCATTATTCAGGCCACTGATCATTTATTTCATTCCTTAATTTTGTTTTATACATCAGAAATGAATTTGAATTATTGTATATCAGGTTGCTGACAATGTAGAATGACAGAATTAAAAAAAAAAAAAAAAAACTCCATTTTATTAGATCCATTTTTTTCCTAAATTAGGATCAGTGTTGATAGGTATAAATTTAAATACTCGGAGGACAAGGATTATTCCAATGCTGTTATTTAATATTGATTTTCTTCGATGAAGCCATGATATTACAAGTTTTGTACCAAACATTTTCCTTTCTTACATGTAGCAGGTAAAACGATTTTCGGTGACAACATTTTTTCTAGTTATTTTCGTAAAGCATCTTGTTAAACTTATCTAATCATATTTTATTCCACAATTATATCTCATATATCTTTTTTTATTCTACAAAACAGTTTTTCTTTTTTTTTTAATTATAATGAATGAAAAATTTAACAATTTTGGATCACGCATAGTTTGAAAAATTGGACTATGGCCCATACTTTTGATTTTATTTTCAAAAACGCATAGTAAAATCTCCATTTTGGCAAAATATAAGAAAGCTCTATTTATGGAAATATATAGTTTTGACTTATTTTTTGCATGCTTACAATACCTACTTATTTTATTTACCAAATTTGATTTCTTGTTTTAAATCGTACATATTGCAATGGGTCAATCAAAGTATCGTCAGCCTTTTATCAAATATCAAAAATTAAAAAAAATAAAAAAAAATACCATAATACCAAATATATTACGAGTACAATATCCTGCATATATCCCTTTCCTGCATTTAACAATACGTAGTCATTATTTCACACAGCGTTTACAGCTGTTTTAAAAATCCATATGGTTCAAATTTTCCAAATCAATAGTTTAGTTCTGCATCTATATATATTAATTATTAGACTACTGATAGCATAGTCTGCATGGTGTCACGTTAACTTTACTTAGAATACCATGCATTGATTTGTTATGTTTTTGTATCATCGTCCAATACGATACTTTGCTTCTACAATGCACAATTTTAGTTTCGTAATGAATTTCGAACAGCGGTATACTATTGTTGCCTTTATTTATCCTATTGAGAAAACATAAGAAGGGTAAATCGAACATGCTTCTGTGTGTACCAGTTCTATAAGTATATTTATTGTTTAGACGAAATTAAAAGCTGACTTTTGTAAATTCACTGAATTTTATTTAACGATTCTCGATAAGAAAACACTACTCAAATTTATTATTCTAAGTAAATGTAACTAGACACCTTACAAATGCAATTTGATAAACATATCCTTAGTAGTTGTCAATTATTAACCAAGGACGAATATTATTTTTTTCAGTTAATTAAACTAATCAATATAGAGGCATCATGCAATTCGTAGAACACAAATCGATGAGTTATATAAGTAGCTCATCGCCAAATAATCATGTGGGGCAGATAGAACAGGACGGTTTGTATTTCTTTAAGTAAATGCTTATTAATTTATTAGTTTTAAAAAAAAAATGTTTTTTTTTATCAGAGTCATTCATAATGTCTGGTTTTATTTCTGTTTAATCAATTAATACACGTATTTTAAGTACAAAAAGGAAGCACAGTGTTAAAGTCGATGTATTTGACATCAACCTAAATATAAATGTTTCACAACAATTATTGTGTTTCAGGCAAATTGACAAAGACAAATACAAAGGCAAAGACAAAGCAGTATATTTCTCGAGAATATGTCCAGAATAAAGCATTTATTCATATTTTCAGTATTTTGCATTGTATTTTTTCGGAGTATGTGTTTTAGCGAAATTGAAGGTAGGTCCTACATATTTAATTCATATATACTTTAGATGAGTAAACACTTTATAACAAATCAAAGCTAAATGAATGAATGGTTAGTCTATGAGGTTAATAGATCGTACAACGCATATCGACTAGTTTATAGGGCCAACATTTTGAAACATTAGCCCAGTAGTCAGCAAATTGAGTTAACACGAGTTATCATTGATATGGTCATAATTATAAATGAATTTCTTACAAAACTATGAATTGCAGAAATACTAAGGCTTTTCTACCTCAGTAGATTTCTTTAGCTGTTGTTGGTAACATTTTTCGGAATTTTTGGTCCTCAATGCCCTAAACTTCGTACTTTTTTTGGCCTTTTAACTCTTTTTGGATTTGAGCGTCACTGATGAGTCTTTTTTAGACGAAACGGGCGTCTTGCGCAATAAAAAAAATTCAATCCTGGTATCTATGATGAGTTTATTTGCTAATAACTAGAAATTAAAATTCAAATCGATACTATTTAACATGTTTGTAAAAGCTGGCATCTTCTAAAAAAAAAGTCAAGTGACATACTTTTAGAAGATGTATAAAATTTGTGGTAATTTCGTTAGCATAGAAAACATATTTCCTTTAATTTCACGTATATTTATAGTATATGTATTCTACCCTGTTCTACTGTAGATCTAGAGTTGCTATTAAACAGATCCTGCTCAATACATTAATAAGTTTGTTCATTTAACTAATTTTTGTTATTTGCCTTATTCATTTCATTAATCCTGTAGTAAATAAATCCATTTATTTTCTTATTCAATTTATTTAATACATATATTTCCTTTCTTGTTTTATCAATTATTATGGTTATTTTTTTGTTGATCGTATCTTAATTATTTCGTATAAAACATTGTCGGATATCGTTGTTACTATTTAAAGTGTCTATTCAGTATTTTTCATTAATACATTGTTTTCTATTTGTTTTTGTTTATATATCAATGTTGATGAATGAGTGTGCCACACTTTATATAGTACTACCAAACCACATATGTATCACCACAACATATTGAAAGGTATTAATGACCCTGTGTAAAAACACTCACCCAGAAGATATGGACAATGTGATACTTTGCTTTATTTACTTGAATATATTAAACACAATTACTTAACCCTGGAACTTGTCTTTCTGAAGGAAACATATTATCAGTATTTTTGACAGTATATTAAATCACTGCCTAAGCTTTATAACATTGAAATGAATTCGATTGACAATTTATTTTAAGCATAGAGAAATAACAAAAAAAGAAAATATGAAACCAAAACTGTTTTTAATATTTTTCTTATTTAAATCCAATTAGCATAAATTGCAACGTACAGGGAATATCCAGCTTGCCGCGAAATCAACATCAAAGATTTACGAAAAAGTTCTACGGAAAGGCATATTGAGCATGTATATGTATATATTATTGTACATTTCAGGGTCTGAGAACATTACCCAACTAGCCATTAAAAAAGAGGAAGCTTTGCAATTTTTGTGGCCTCATGAATATCGCAGAGAATGTGATGAAGAATGCAATCGGAAGATGTATTATGTCGGACCCAAAGAACCCGGTGATCAACATTAGAGTGTTTTTATTTTAAATTTCAAATAAAAAGATAATAGGATGAGGAAATGGTTCAATGAATCCATTTAACTGCAGAAAAAAAATGAGATTAATTCATTGTGATATCAATAGTTATGGATATACGGAAGAGTAGCAAATGTTTAGTTTAAAAAAAAGACGGAATACAACCACATTCCTTTGTATCATTTTAAGTTCATTATCTTTTCAAACTATCTACTTAAGACAATAATTCATTTCTAGGTTTCGATAATGTTAAAAGTTTGAAACAAGTAAATATGTTCATTTTGATATTCATCCTATTCATCTTATAAAAATTAACCACTCCTTTTGTAAAAAAAGTCGGTTCAAGAGTGTTGTTAATATGACGAAACTGTTGCACTCATAATCAACAGAAACACCTGTTTAGTATTTTAAATCTACCTTTCGACGAGACATACATGTAAATCATGTTGAGGCGTTGGAATCCAAGATGTGTAGAGGACACATGACTTCAATTCAAAATATAATAGATATCGGATATGTTCCTTGCGTTGTAAAAACAATCCCCTTCCCTTTCATGAATGTGACCTACCGAATTAGAATATTTACCGGATTTGTTATAACATGAACAACACGACGGGTGCCACATGTGAAGCAGGATCTGCTTACCCTTCCGGAGCACCTGAGATCACCCCTCGTTTTTAGTGGGGTTCGTGTTGCTTATTCTTTAGTTTTCTATGTTGTGTCATGTGTACTATTGTTTGTCTGTTTGTCTTTTTCATTTTTAGCCATTGCGTTGTCAGTTTATTTTTGATTTATGAGTTTGACTGTCCCTCTGGAATCTTTCGTCCCTCTTTTAAACAATGCTACCCAAAATTGTGTTACTTATTTTTCATATTCATAATATTTGATGAAAAATACCCACCCTTATGTACCAATTGTACTAATGCCAAAAGACGGTATCAATTTAGACATATTAGATAGAAAATTAAATATGTCAAATAGACAACAACCCGTCCAAAGAGCAAATAACAGCCGAAGTCTCTCGCTCGGACACACACTCCATTGACTTGTATATTATATGAGCATAATATTGAAGCACGGAGAGGCACTCTACTGTCTCCACATGGCAGTAAATACAAACTTTGTAAAAATAAAGTATAACATTGAGAGTGGAAATTGGGAATATGTAAAAGAGACAACAACCCGACCAAATAGCAGATAGCAGCTGAAGGCTTGCTTTTTATGAATAAAACTCAGAAACGTACAATTTTAAATTGATAAAAATTTAAAAGGAGCTTATATATATGCACAATTTACTAAAGTTTCAGGAAAACTGCATAAAACATTTTTTATTTATTCAGCTGTTATTGTTGGGAAACTGGAAAATCCCCCTTTTTAATGCAGAAATACCCATAACTCGGATACGTAAAATCGTTATTTTATAAACATAAAAAAGAAGCTCAGGCCAATCGATATAAACAATTCACCAAAGTGTCTTGCAAATTATTGAATGAGTTTTGGAGATATTGTCCGCAAACTAGAAATTCACATTTTTAAATAGATAAACCCCCGAAAAATTCGGAAAGGTAAAATGTAAAAATAAAAAAAAAACGAAAGGAAGCTCACGACAATAAATTTAAATGATTTACCAAATTGTCATGCAATTTGGCGAAAGTGTGTTAGAGTTATTGTCCGACAACTGAAAAATCCCCCTTTATAGTGAATTAAAAGTTCATAACTCGGAAACGTTAAATTTAAAATTTATTAAAAACAAAAGGGAGCTCACGTCAATATATATAAATAACTCACTAACATTTCATGCAAATTGGTGACAGCGTTTATCAGTATACCTGAATCACATAACTAAAAGTAGTACATTTTTAACACAAAATAGTTCATATGCATGCTCGTAATCTTCAAAATATGTATAATATTCTGACTAGTTAAGGTTATAATAACAAAATTGCATGAATTTTTTAAAAGAGGGAACATTTTGCCATATATTAGGTATATCAGAAATACCTATATTAGGAACTTCCACAGTTGCGGAAACAAGACCTTTCTTATATGCAATTAAAGTTACGCTGCTTGTTTTCAGTACAAGACACCTGAAAGTGTTGCTTTGTCACTTTATTTTAACGTTAAACAAAAGAGCTATATACTAGTATATAGGAAGATGTGGTATGAGTACCAATAAGATTACTCTCCATCCAAGTAACAATTTATAAAAGTAAACCATGATAGGTCAAGGTACGGCCTTCAACACGGAGCGTTGGCTCGCACCGAACAGTAATCTATAAAGGGCCTCAAAAATTTAAAAATGTAAAACTATTCAAACGGGAAAACCAACGGTATTATCTATACAAAAACAAGAAACGAGAAACACATATGAACACATAAACAGACGACAACCACTGAACATCAGATTCCTAACCAATATGCCTGCCTAAAATTGAGAGTTAAACAAAGAAAGTAGTGGAACCATAAATAAGGGGTATACTATGTTTTCAAGGTTTTCACACTTACTTTCGACCATCGGTCGTACAATATTATATCAAATCATCAACCTTTTTTTGTTTTTTTACTTCAACCTAACACTTGAACTGTCTTCCTTTGTTTGTACATGTTATGATGCCAAACAAGACACCAGTTGGGGTTGGAACCATTTTAATTGTTTCCGTTGTGCTAGTCTGTCAGTTTATGATTTTTCGATTAGCTTTCGCTGAAGCTGTCAAACTGAATTATAGACCCCAATTAACATATCATTGTCTTTTTTTAAATACAGCTCCTAGACTTTTCTAAAAAAAAAAAAATTTAATTTTTCCTTCTTTGTAGTTCACTACACTGTACACATCTTTTTTGGATAGAGCAGATGTAATTGCATTGTTTGCGTTTTTATCTTAAAGAAATGCACTACTAAACTACTGTGTTCCATGGCCAGTGTTTGTTATATGTCTGTTTTGCTTTACTTGCGTTATTTTGTGGGTTTTGATTGCTTTACAAATTTTAACGATTATCATACCAGTCAGAGATTAAGCTAGCTTTATAACCATGTTTAATCCATCATTTTCAAAAAAATGAAATGCCGGTACTGCATCAGGGATATGACAGTTGTTTTCAATTCGTTTGAAGTGTTTGAGCTTATTAGAGATGACTCGATATTCACGAACGAACGTATCTCAACGAACGAACGTAACAGGAGCGGTAATTGTACGTTTACAAAACGTAATTTAAACTTAACGATGTTATTATTTGGATACCATGCAATCATGATAATAGATAGAAACGCATAAAATATACCGATGTTAATTAAAATGGTATTCATAATATATATTAAAGACGTTTTAAAGTCTCCGCAAGTGTTACATTTCTACGATACAATTTGATTTTTTTGTGTTAAAAGCATGATTACATATACATGATATACATCACACATTGGATTATTTGAGTGTACCCACAACTTTTGCAAAGCTCCAACAAGTATTTATGCAGGATTTGGAAGGATTAAAACAATAATAAAATTATTAGATTACTAAATAAACTCATCATGGATACCATGATTGAAATTTTATATTTACGCCAGACGCGCGTTTCGTCTACAAAAGATTCATCAGTATCGCTCGAATCTAAAAATGTAATTACTGTTGTGGGATCGTATGTTTGCTCAATGTTTTTCGTTAGGTTTTTAGTGTCACCCCACCTTCTCGCTAAAGGGTGACTGGGGAATATAAACATAGTCATTAAGGTCTTCTTCTGATCCGCAGTAAAACCTTTTCCAAAATGGGGCGTCAATTTGACAATACAGGATGTAAAAGTACACAGCTACATCTGGAATGGTGACGTTAAATCCAATGCCTCGTATATAGAGATTATGTGGGGGTCCGAATACATACACTGCAGGTGGCCTAAATAAGCCTCCTTTTTTAAGGACAAAGTTCTGTCCCTATCCAATATACCTTCGTTTTGCAATGGTATTCTAAATATACCCAACTTACGGCGCAGAGACTTACGGATTCTATTACATTGTATTTATTGTTTATTTGTTCACGAGCTAAACTATTTGCCACTGGACCTTTAGCAACCAACAAAATACCAACCAAGTTTGAACAAACGAATCTCCCAAAGTACAACAAAACCCATAGTATATTGAGCCAATTGAAAATAATGATTTCGGTTTTTTTTATCAGATGGCAAAACGTATTCAGAGTAAAAGAACACAAGTCATGAGTAAATAACTTTTTTTTAATAGGATTTAAATTAAACAAGGGACCATTTACAAGGCACACGAAGACAACTTTAACCAGTATGCGCATACATGGCAGCTTTGACATGCTTTTGGGTTTTTTGTTTTACCATTTTGGAAATACGTTTCAATCATTTAAGTATTTCAAGTCTCATTCATTTCATAAAATACACAGAAGTCAATGCTATGATCGATTATAAATACCGTTTATATGATGGTACGTAAACCTTTTTTAATTCGAAAGGTTGATAAATTGCCTGTTGTTTTGCTACGCTCACGTGGGAAAATAAGGTATTTCTGTTATCCTAGTAATAAACCTATAGGTATTTTTTTTTATTAACTTTTAAAAATGTAAAAACGGTTTGAGCTGGTTGTATACTGTATGATATATTGTAGAAAATAGTTAACATGATATCACTGGCAAATCAGTTACCTTGTATCTATCAAAAACTAAATCTTTGTCACCAAACTTTCCACATGAGTAGTGAACAAAGCTATACATATACACATTCATGGATCTACAATCTTTCGATACCTGTAACTTGGCATTGCACAAGGACATGTTTTTCTCTGACTGTTATTGACGTCTTTAAACTAAATCCATTGGATGTTGGATGTGTACAGATTGATAGTTTAGTCTTAGATGCATGATTTTTTTTATTAGTTGTTAATGACTTTGAACTAGCTGTCAGATAACTGCGAGTACTCTCAGATCTGTTCCTAGTGTCTTTTTGTTGTCGGGATGTACAAGTACCCGGCCACGTCCACTTGTATTTTTGTGCATCTGATGAGTTAAGCCTTTTTCCACTGATTTTTTATAGTTCGTTCTTATGTTGTACTGTTATACTACTGTCCCAGGTTAGGGGGAGGGTTGGGATCCCGCTAACATGTTTAACGCCGCCACATTATTTATGTATGTGCCTGACCCAAGTCAGGAGCCTGTAATTCAGTGATTGTCGTTTGTTTATGTGTTACATATTTGTTTTTCGTTCATTTTTTTTATATAAATAAGGCCGTTAGTTTTCTCGTTTGAACTGTTTTACGTTGTCATATCGGGGCCTTTTATAGCTGACTATGCGGTATGGGGTTTGCTCATTGTTGAAGGCCGTACGGTGACCTATAGTTGCTTATGTTTGTGTCATTTTGGTCTCTTGTGGACAGTTGTCTCATTTGCAATCATACCACATCTTCTTTTTTATAAGCAAGAGTAGTTGGAAACATGTCACAAAAATTGGTTGCCATGAGTATTTTAAAGTTAAGATTTCAAAATATCATGCTCGTTATATTATCAGATTTTACCAATAAAGAGGGACGAACGATACCAGACGGACAGTCAAAATCATCAATCGAAAATAAACTGACAACGCCATGGCTAAAATTGAAAAAAGACAAACAGACAAACAATAGTACACATGACACAACATAGAAAACTAAAGAATAAGCAACACGAACCCCACCAAAAACTAGGGGTGATCTCAGGTGCTCCGGAAGGGTAAGCATACCCGGCTTCACATGTGACACCCGTCGTCTTGCTTATGTGATAACAAATCCGGTAAATACTCTGATTTGGTAGGTCACATTCATGAAAGGGATATCATTTGTGAAACGGTAATTCCATAACGGTCAACCAACTCGTGATGGCGTCCGAAAAAAAATTACGAAGGGATGATTTCAACTTCACGATTTGGAACTTTTGGTTTAATAGCTTTCTTGTGAGCAGCAACCCTCTATCAAGAAAATCATGATGGGAAATGCAAGCACGGGAATATCGTATCAATTGGGAGATACATTCCCCGTATGCAGGTGCTGCTGCAACGTTGCTACTTAGAAAGGGAAAGTTCACAATCGGAAAGCTGAAATCATCTCTCGTAAAGTTTTGTTTTCAACCGACCCTCATTGTCAATTTCTATATGTAAGTCAAAATAAGGCCGACTTAACTGTATCTTTAGTATCCTTTATCTCTAGTTCGATGGGATAGATGCGTTCAAGATAGTCACCAAATTTTGAATTATTTAGTGAAAGAACATCATCTATATAGCGGAAACTAGAGTTAAAGGATATTGCTATACTTCTTACCTTTCTTCATAAAGTGATACTCATCAAGGTGAAATGAACTTTTGATCGACCTGCACGCGAGTGTAGGATGACCCGTTCAAACTTTCCTAGAGTTATATAATTTTTTATTCAGAAAGTTAGATCCTAACCAGTATGCAGCTTATCTGGTGTAAAATGTTGGATACATTGAGCGTTTGTACATCATGAACATGACTCTGTTGTTGTTTTCAGTCTGTAAACTCGTTGATTTCCGTATAAATCTGCAACCAGAACATGTAATCAGCATCAAAGATGCAATAGCCGAGTAACAACTCCAATTTAATTATCAATCTATTAATATACCTAACTTTAATGTGTTTTGAAGTATCAACTTTTTAACACAAGATATTTCGTTAAAAAACTCATTTGGCTACACATTTGTTTTGGCAGGTGTTCTCTGCATCCAGCCTAATTCGATTGGTCTTGGGGCATAAGCCAACTAAATTTGGTTTAAAAAAATACCGATTTGATATCGATTATCAGTCATATCAATATTAAACGCTATCACCCTTGTTTTAACTCTGGAACTCAAGCCATAGCAGAGACTTGTATATAGAATGCACTGTTTTCTATTGTAGAAATTATTTCATTATAAATCATCAATTCAACGTGAGGAATAATCTACAGAGACGCGATATCTCATGTAAATTTATTGCAGACGATGCTAATAATAAATTAACTGTAAAATGCGTTTTTATGTTATATTTATGATTTTATGCACTATGTATGTACAGCAGCTCCCGTTTCGTACGATTGTCAAGTTACGAATTCGTACGTTCGTTCGTCAACATCCTAGTCATCTCAATTATGTCATGACGGCAAAACAATGAATATATAGAGATCATAATTTAATGCTAACCAACTTTTAAAATGAAACATTAATTTGTATGATGGCTTTTAAGTAGCTGTTACCGATGACCTTTCTGCATACAACATACAGTCTTCCCACTAACACCATACACCATTACACTATTTACCATACACCATTTCACCGTAAACCCTGTGCCATTACACAATACACGTTACACCTTTGAACCATACAACTTACACATTCCATCTACGCCATCCAAAATTATCCATAAATCAATTTAATTTCAAAGAAATCATGCGACTTCAAAGTTATTTACTTATTTAAAAAAACGAATTTTGATCACAATATTTTAAATCAATGAATAAAAAAAGAAAATAGTTCTTATAAATACATTGCTTAGTTTTAAACTTTGATAACCACACTTTATATACACATTACTATTTCACACCATTCTTCATACACAAGTACACCATGTTTCTTACACCATACACCATAACACCTTACACGTTTTTTTTTTGGGAAGCTTACATTAGCCAAGGGCTGTAATTGGCATTAAGATTGAAAATTGGATAACAGCGTGATAAAGAATTAAAAAAAAGTTTAAAAGCAATATTGGGAACAATGAATGACCGGTTCTTTTCTTTTATATATATATATATATATATATATAAAAGAAAAGAACCGGTCATTGTATATATATAAAATGATCTTTTATGCGATTTGTGGTTGAAGACGGTATTTATTTTGAAAAACGGTCGTCACCATTACATAAAATTGAAATTTAAACAAATAATCAATACACAATTTCCGAGAAAAACCCACACACAGGACCAACTGTTACCAATTTATTGGTCAAATGATACATTTATCACACCCTTTAGAAATTGTGGTTGATTTATGAATCAATTGATTCTAATACATTTAAACATGACTGCCGCATTTACTGAAAATAGAAATCGACAAAATATTATGTGCATGACAAATTGTTATCAAAGCTGGATTGTATCAAACATTTATAATATACCTTTGATTTAGTCAGCTTGAACACAGGACTCCTTAACACCAACTTTATCATGATAAATTTATAAATGCATTAATACAACAATTTTCAGTATTTATACTTAAAACCGACTTTATATATAGACAATAACTGTCTAGTGTCTTTAATTATCAGCTGTATTTGTACGAGGCTTAGAAAGAGGTGTAATGCGAGTTTTAGCGAGCAATTACACCTGTTTCGAGCCGAGTTCAAATTCTGCTGATTTTTTATTTCGTATATTGTTTTTTTTTTTTTTTTAAAGACAAACAAACGCATATTTATTGCATTTATTTTCAATTTGAAATCCTTTGAGGCCCGCGCAGTAATATTAAAATCACACATTCAGCTTAACACGCTGAAATTGACATTGATGTATGATGCATGATTGATTTTGTTTGTTCTGATAATTGGCGTTGTAGCAAATCAAAATCATCCTGCTGCATGTTCATGTTTGTTAGAATAAAATGGTTTTTATCCACATTGCTTTAAAGAAATGCTTGAAAACAAACGGAACGTAAATCTATTATAGTTCGCATAAGGTCAAGTAATACGTTATTGGAATGCGACTGCAATACACATTCTGATGTCACAAAGGTTTATACAACACTCGTCAACAGAAATACATAAACGTAGTCCGGCAATGGTCGTAGCTTAAAGCGATATCTGTATAGTATACATATACATCACAACGAAATCTGTTGGGCTGTATATGTATGATAACAGTTTTGTATTTGCGTTAAATTGATGTAATGGACTTTCACAAGTGAACGAATTTCAGTCCTAACTGGTCATATTTAAGTCGTGACTTCATGTGAAAAGTCTAAACAATGTATAAGTGAGTCCTGTTTAGTCTTTCGTCAAATTGTGAGAGTTATCCATGGCGGTAAATTCATGACAGGCCTACAATTAGCCAGCCTGCAGTCAATTCACTACTATTCAGTAGCTTTTCAGACAATTCAGTATTTAACGGTTATTTGCACAGGTAGATACCAACTACTGAACAGTATCAACATCGACTGAACAGAGTTTAAATAACTGAAAGTGAGTTGTATGAAAAGTACTCAAATTATCGCAGTTGATAATAGATATAAAATGATGTGGTATGATTGTCTGACGTTCTAAAAATTGACTAAAAGTCTGAAAATGCCATCATCGATTCATTGTTTGGTTTTGTTACAACCTTACAATGTGTAAAGTCAATGATTTTAATTATACCTAGGATTCAGTGAAATTATAAAATCTGGAGATTTCATAAATAAAATGTTCCGTTCCTCTGTATTTCCTGTCTGTATGTTTTGCTAGCTAATATTCAGTGGAAATCACAGAATCTATTCATATGCATGTTTTAATTGGCAATGGCAATCTTCTTCAAAATGTAAGCTATATTGACACATGCGATTTAAAAAAAATTATGTGCAAATTACAAAAAGTGGAAATAAATGCAAACGAACTATAAGCAACTATAAGACAAGTTGGAGGTGCAGCTAGCTATAAAGCTAGGGTTTCAGCTCACACTAAATATATTTTATCACAATTAACATGTACCTCTTGTAAAGCTGTAAGAGACCCGGTTTATACATCAATAACCTCTAGAAAAAATGTGTTTAATCCTTATAATTCTTTAACAAAATATTCACGATTTTTAATTGACATTTTTTTGTGTACAGGCTACAATACTTACTATCAAATACACAATTGGCAGGTCGTGATTAAGGAGTTGGCCGCCATATTGACTTTAAATTCCATAAATGTTCGATAAATGCAACGGAATATAAAAATAAATAGATCTTACCTCCAAAAAACTTCATTTTAATGAGATATTTTGCGAATTTGAAGCGTACAAGTAACAAAATACTAATTCCCTTGAAAGTTTTCATTCGTATGACGTCGTGTTTTGACATGACGGAAAATAGCAAAATCATTCATAAAATTTCTCGGTAATTTATTAAAACTTAAATTTTAAACATTTTCGAAGCTTAATTGCAGTTATTGCATCTCTTTTTTTTATATGTATTATATATGCATTAGAATAGATACATAAGTTATGCATTTATTTTTCAATTTCAATTTGCTGAAAATCCCGGGGATCTGCAAGCATGTGTATCGCGAATAAATAGATTACGAAAGTAGTTTCGCAAACATAGTTTATCGAAGTGTAAACCAAGAGAAAAATTGTAACTGCCCAATCCAGTTCAAGTATTTATAGATATGCAAATAATATAAGAATTATACGTGAATATGTTAACCTTTATTACCATAACAACACACACTGGAATAGTATGACACTTATTAGTTTAGTTTTCACTTCCTTCATACTATAATGTTGCACGAATTTTAAATGTTACCTAACCGTTTCATTTCTTCACTTCAATTGTCCTTACTTTATAACCAAATATATTATTTTTTAAATCACACTGAACTTATACACAAATTCAAAAAACGATCGTAATCCTTGTAATTTTCATTAATCTTTTTTGTCAATCTGCTATAAAAAAAACTGTGTATTAATGATTCCTCTTTTATTTATATGTTGATATTGTTGGTCGTTCGTCAAATATCATTTTTACAATGATCATTCTGGATTGTATAATTTAGTTAGTTTACCTTTTGAATGACAGACTAAAGTTAACAATCGTCACATTATGTATTTCTACTAAAACTAAAATAGTACTTAGAATCAAATAACTATACAATGTGTGCACACATTTGTAATCGATTAAAACTGGTTTTGCACCGTCTGTCATAAGTTTTTTTAAAGGCAGTTCAATGTATCATTTTAAGAAAATATAGTTTTCAACTTATTTTATCAACTTATATAACAAAGATCAACCTCACAATTAACTTTTTGTGAACCGATTTTTTGTTTGTTTTGTCAATCTAAATCTTTTATCGATAAAAGTGCAATATTTGCTAGTTTTTGCTATCTAATATTATTGCCTGTTAAGGAACATAATGCAACAATTTGCTCATCAACGACAATGAAAGGTAAAGAGAAAAAGGAACACGTTACCGTATGTTTAAGAAATCAATCGTGCATGTGTGTACGATTCGAAATGTGTTCAAAGTGATAATTTTATTTAATAAAGGGCTGCGCTTCAGCGCATGATACGCCCGTTGCTCTTTTAACTTGTCTTTTATGCTTTGAATGAATTTATATGATCAACTAGAAATATATATACAAATCAAAAGGGATGTTACATTAATATATTCACCAAAGTTTCATAAAATCCCCCTTTTTTAAGTATTAAAATTCATTACTTAAGAAAACGCAAAATCTAAAATTTATAAAAATGGAAAGGGAGCTTATGTCAATAGATATAAATAATTTATCAAAGTTGCATAAAATTTTGTGAAAGTGTTAGTTATTGTCCCAAAATTGGAAAATCCCCCCTTTTTTAGCATAAAAATTCATAACACGGAAATGTAAAATCTGAAATTTATAAAAATTGAAAGGGAGTTTACATCAATAGATATAAACAATTCACCAAAGTTTCATGGACATTGGTGAAAGCCTTTTTGAGTTATTGTACGAAGTGTTGAAAATCCCCCTTTTTTATGAATAAAGCCCCATAAATTCAAAACTTAAATTCTGAAATTTATAAAAATTGAAAGGGAGCTTACATCAATAGATATAAACAATTCACCAAAGTTTCATGGACATTGGTGAAAGTCTTTTTGAGTTATTGTCCGAAGTGTTGAAAATCCCCCTTTTTTTATGAATAAAGCCCCATAAATCCAAAACTTAAAATCTGAAATTTATAAAAATTGAAAGGGAGTTTACATCAATAGATATAAACAATTCACCAAAGTTTCATGGACATTGGTGAAAGCCTTTTTGAGTTATTGTCCGAAGTGTTGAAAATCCCACCTTTTTTATGAATAAAGCCCCATAAATCCAAAACTTAAAATCTGAAATTAAAAAAAAAACGAAAGGGAGCTTACGTCAATAGATAAAAACAATTCACTTAAGTTTCATGGAAATTGTGTTTTTGAGTTATTGTCCGAAGTGTGGACGACGGACGGACGGACGGACAACGGTATACCATAATACGTCCCGTCTAAAAGACGGGCGTATAAAAACCAATCGACTCTCTTGAAATTAAATAAACGTCAATTATTGAAAGTTGTTTTAAACATGCATATTCCATGATATCATTTGGATACCCTTTTGCACAAAGTTTTAATCAATTGTCTTGCAAGTGGACATTTGAATTTTGTACCATTTCATAGAATTCTATAATACATATTACAGACCAAAAACAAAAAGGAGGTGCACCATGTCATCATATGGTAATATATCTGAAAAAAAAACTCCATGAACTTCCCTATACGTGTCTTAGAAATCTTTGCCTCTTGAATGCTGTCTCATTAGTGCTCATCCAGGAGCATCCAAATGTGATTCTTACCCCCACTTACAATTGGTCAGGAACTGTCAGGCAAGCTGTAATAATTTACAATAAAATAGTTATTTTGAAACCATCAGTACTGTATCTGAAAATTGTAAACCCTTGATCAATTGTCGATAGTTCTTCCTTAGGGACGACATCAAAAGATCAATGAAGGATAAAAAACTTAGTTCAAATAGTTTGGGGTGTGGGATAAAAGATGCTGCAAGTTTTGTATGATTAACATCGATTTTACATATATCCTTATTGGTCAATCAATTTTTCCCAAACTAAGTTAGGAAAGGGGGGTAGGGGGGTCAATGAAAAACTATGTGAATTAAGTTTTTTTTTTATCCTACATTGAACTTTTGATGACGTCCCTTAGAACAGTTTTGTATATTGTACCTTAGAGCTGGTTTTAAGGGATTCAATTGTAGAGATTATTATATAAAATATGCTATGTCATTCTTTGTATGAGATCTTGACTAATGTTCTTTCACAGCTGTAACTTTTTTAAGGCCTGACGCTATGTCAGATATAGAAAACGACATGAAATGATACGTAAATATTTTATACTTTTGCATACGTAGTCAATACATAATACACACAATGCTATATATAACTTATTCAATTATTTTTTTAAATTCTTTTCAAAAGTTTAAATCTGTTCAAGTAAATTTCCTTATTCTTATTGTGCCAACAGGTAGACCTTTATCATATAATAGTTATCGTTCAACAAGTTAAACCAACAAATACTGGTATTACGTAAGAGGTGTTAGTCATTGAGGATATAGTTACCTTTACTTAGTAAGAAAAAACTTAGTTAACATTCGTGGAAGGGTGTGTATTTCGTTTTAAAAAGAAAAAAGAAACTCAAGGTTATAGTTTACAAATACTATGTGTGCTTATTACGTATGTTAAATATATCAAATTTGTGATGTAATGTCTGTGATAAGTTGGGAAAAGGAATGGACAACAGTTGCATATTTTATTGTGAGTATAATTAGATGTCAAGTGATTGAAATGACTGCTTAAACCTCATAGAATACCAATATAAACAGCTTTTTGTCATAAAAAGATCAATTTGATTGATCAAAATAGATTTATGTAACTATAAAATTGCTGAAGACAATTTCAGTTTTTCAATCCGCATTCAAGTACTTTCAGAACTTTCTCTTATAGTAGTATCGATACACATATCATGCATATATGATTATTTAATATGGCCCTGTTTACACTTAAGGGCATACGAAACAGTAGAGATCCCTCGTTGATTTTTTCTTGAAATATTGGTACACAGTAAATTTCAATGTGTACTTTTAAAATATGCAAAGAAAGAAAGTACCTTCATGACTTACTATTTGAGATAATTTGGTTCAAAATTTGCATGTTTGGATGAACATTCCTGAAATTTCATAAATAAGGCCTTTTAAAGAAAGTAACAATACTTTTGAACGAAAAGCCATAACCTGACCGTTTTTTTTTTGTAAAATGTTCCCTTGATCCATGGCATCAACATGATGAAACAAGTTCAAGGTAAAACCAAATTTTTATTTTTCGGATTTAGATTTCTATATGCGAAATAAAGAATTTAACCACATTTTTGCGTCTATTCAGAAGTGTAGAAACATTTGATCGTTGATTTTTTCTTGAAATTTTGGCAGAGTGTTTTTGAAACAGTACTTGATTGATTGCAAAATAAAAAATAGGGCTCCATGTGCTTGTTTTTTTCAATAAAAGCGATACACCTTGATTTTTACGACGTTTGTCAGTATGGCGCTAAACTACGCTATATTAAGTTTTAATGGCAACAACGTCGTATAATTATTCCCGCCATACATGACTATGCTGTCAAGTAAATGCAGGTTTTTCCCCAAAGCGTAATCCATAAGATGGTTACTTGTAAAATAGCAAAAACATTTGTGCTAAATATTTTCGAAACGAAATTTGGACAGGAACCTTTTCATAATAAAACAAGTATATAAACAAGGATTCCAGTGACTTTGCCAGATGTACGGAAAAAAAGAAAAATATGATAGAAGTATAAATGTGCATCTCCATCCGATATTATTTCTAAATTGCTTCATGTTCCGGGAGATTACCAATGAGACAACTCTCAACCAGAGACCAATGACTAAAGGCCCGTAGCCACAAAAAAAAAAAAAAAAAGAAGTGCACCACCATATGTTTTTTTCTTCGCCAATTTTTTTTTTACAGTCTTATAAACCCAAAAATCAGGTTAAAAAAGTTTAAATCTATCAGAGGTGTACATCCTTAAACAAACTAACCTGTGACAATTCTTCATCTATTGGTACCAATTTGCTTAAAATCAAACCAAAAATGACACCAATATAGGTTTTTTTGGAAACATCTTTTAACGGAATTTCGTTGACAGTTTTTCTACATTCACATAATATTATATATTTTTAAAATATCAATTAAACTCGGCATTGTTTTTTTAATTAACCGATTTCAAGTCCAAGACAGGATGAGACACTCACTTTATTTATTATTTTATTTACGAATAGGGTTGTTATAAGACCTTGTCTACCCGTGAGGGTCTCGCACATGCAATCGGTTTTGTTGATGGTCTGTGAAATTTGTCGTACAATGACAATTCTCTATTCAGCTTGGCAAATGCTATCAAAAAAATAAATAGATAAATAACGACACAAAATATTTTGATTCTGATTATTTTCAATTGATGATAGTATTATTGACTTCATTATCACTGAATGTAAATAACTGTTCTCGTCATGAAAAATATTGCACAAATTTGTGGAAGATAGTTGTTTTGTCTGTAACTCTTAGAGTTCCATTTATACGTTTTAAATTGAAGACCTGCTGTACACCACGGTAGTAATGACCTTTGTGTATGGATTTTAAATCTTCCAACACCCGATCCGATTCAGTCACCCTACGCGCCATAGATTTCGTTGACAATTTCTCATTAATCACGAGTTCATACGTTTTCTCATTTCTTTAAGTTTCTGTGTCAAATTACTGTTGCTACATTAGGGATTCAATACTGAAAGAATATAAAAGGAGTTCGTTCCTACCAATGTCCGAATTTTTAAATATACAGTTCAATGCTTAAACATCTTCTATTGCGCTGAACATCAAACTGTCCTCCACAAACATTTTCATACTCAGTAGTCTGCTTATAGTTTGGAAAACCCGGAGATTGCTTTTTTAAACAATGGCAAGGTATCAAAAAAACCTTTACAACTGAATTAATTTTGACAAAATATGAAAAATTCTTTGTATTTAATTTATTTTTGTTCATCTCAAGTATTTTCTTTGATCTCCCTGCTCTTCGGCGGATTTCTCCGTATTTTTTTTTAATTCGCGCAACCGGATTTATGACGTCAGAGAATATTCCGCAAAAATATGACTTCATTTAAAACGAGGTCGCGAAATGTAAACGTTCTTATTAGAAACGTCGCGAAATTTCAACGTTCTGATAACCAACGTCGCGAAAACAACACGCAAAGTTTTGAAAACATTATTATCATCCCCTGCTACTGTATCGTGTTCCCTTAAATAGTATTCACTGACCTCAGACCTCAGACTTTGTATGCATCTGCTATTGTTTTAATTCATGACAAAGCAAATATATATAAAAAGTTATATGGATTGCGTGTTTTAAAGAATAAAAATTGTATATAGATTTCTTTGTTAAAACTTAAGTAGAAATAAACAAATACCTGTATTTTATTTGATACTGTCTACTTATTCACATATTTTATTGCTGCATATATCTATTATCCATGCTAATCAGTGCATGTTACCTTTTACCGTCCAATATTTTTAATAATTGCTCTCCATTTTCTTTAAATTATTGAACATGTGAAGGTAGCATAATTGATTGTTACAGGGAAATGATAGTTAAAGGACTGAACAAAACATCAATCAATTCACACAATGTGTTTCTTCATATGCAAAATAAATCACAACGACAGAACAAAGGACAATTAAACAAAAACATTTTATTCAGGTCACCTTCAAATACAGTGATTTCGTCGCTCATTAAGACAGTTCTTAATAAAATACTTCAAAATGGATTTTAACACATCCAGTGTCAATACTTATTTGACGGCAATTCTTTTTTTAAATTCTTTGGGTTGTCTCCTTTAGCATTAATTTGGTTTATAATGCTAGAAGTAAGTTGTGATTTTGGTACTTTTAGGTATTTCTTTTTGCAAAAGATTCGTCTTCGCCTGTCATTGGATAAAAAAAAATCGTCATCTGATTTTGCTCTTATTCTTTCTAACATCATTTTTCAGCTATAAAAAAAAAACAAAATGAAATTAGGCTTCTAACGCTTGACAGATCATGTCGCAATACAATGACCACACGTAAACTAATTGTAATATTATAATTAGGAGACAATCGGCCATCTGAAGTAGATGTTATACCAATGGTTGATTGCAAGCCACACATTGTTCCTTGGACAATATACCTAGTCAGCAAATTGATTAACAACCTAGATATCACCTTGTGTACAAAGTACAAAACGGACACTTGTTTCATGCACTATTGGTTTTCGAAATTTTCAGATGCCATCATTGCTACTTTTGTTGTTACCTAAAATTATTGCCCTTTAAGGAATATAATTCAACCCTTCGCCTATCAACGACAATTAAAGGTAAAAAGAAAAAGGAACACGTTATTGTAGGTTTAATAAATCAATCGTGTGTACGATTCAAAATTTGTTCGAAGTGATCGTTTTTTTCTAGAAACCAATCGACTCTCTTGAAATTTAATAAATGAGGGCTAGATTTAATAACATAATTGTTAAATAAGTTTAGAAATTAATGATTTTGTTATATCTATTTGATAATTAAAGCCGTTCCTAAATTGAATTGATTGACAAGGGGAGGGAGGGGAACTATTAACAACAATATTTTAACTATATACATGCATAACTTCAAAATACGAAAACCAATTTATTTCTTTCAAATATATGTATGACAGTTTCAAACACTTCACTTCAGTTTAGATCGAAACTTCAAGGTCAAACCGATTGACTGCACTAATTATAAATTAAGCACGGAAAAAAGATATATATACTAACAATGCATTGTTCTGAAAGAAAAAAAGAAGAAGAAAGAAAGTGTTATTTGCAAAAGAAAATCTAAAAAAAAATTGTGTTCGGTTACATAAAAAGAGCACAAACGCCATCAATACGCAAATAAACTAAAAAAAGTGCGAAACGAACCTTACAAAATGGAAAGGTGGATATTCAGATGGTACGATTTCGGATGATACAACCTTAGAGTGTAAATCAGTTTTTTTCTTGTATAGTAGGCGACAAATTTTGATCAATTTCTAGTTGTTTTCCTGATATTATAACAGTTACTATATTGATAATGTTTTTTTCAAATAAAAAGACATTATATTTGGATCATAATTTGCTTAAAACTCATTAGATTAATATAAGATTGGCATGTACATGTAGTTCCGCAAAACAGAAAAACATATTAAATTGTGTGCACACTTACTATCACAACATGCATTCATTACATTTAATAGTCTTTCATTTGAAATAGAATCAACCGCAGTGCACTTGATATGGTTGAACCTTTGTTCTGTCTTCTAACATCATGTGTTTTTTTCTTCTTTAAAAATGAAGTAATAGGAGAAAACAGCATTTTAAACTATATATCAAACTTGCCATTGTTAGCTATGATAACTATATCATCATCTTTGTCCGCACTGAAATCGGATATATCTGAATACACATTTGATTTTAATCCAAAACAACACAATCACTATTAATGGCGTCACTTTTTATGCCCACCTACGATAGTAGAGGGACATTATGTTTTCTGGTCTGTGCGTCCGTTCGTCTGTGCGTCCGTTCGTCCGTCCGTCCGTCTGTCCGTCTGTCCCGCTCCAGGTTAAAGTTTTTGGTCAAGGTAGTTTTTGATGAAGTTGAAGTCCAATCGACTCCAAACTTTGTACACATGTTCCTTATGATATGATCTTTCTAATTTTAATGCCAAATTAGAGTTTTTACCCCAATTTCACGGTCCACTGAACATGGAAAATGATAGTGCGAGTGGGGCATTTGTGTATTGAGGACACATTCTTGTTTCTCTTGTGTTGCGTTACGAATATACTTTCACCTTCTTCGTCTATTTCGAGATATCAAACGCGTTTGAAGGTAGCGCATACAAAAAGTATGATACACATGCACTGTGTCCTCGTGTATATTTATCGACTAATGTCGTTTACCTTTAACTGTACTTTATTGATGTCTATTGTGTTCAAGCAGAGCTACTGTTTAAAAGGGTCATTATGTAGGATAATAGTTATATTATATCCACGAACAATTTACACACTTGAAGAACATATAAACCTAAACAAAAGGTTGTATTTGTATGCATTTCGCACCTTTTTCTACCTGCTAATTTCTCATGATAAAGGAATTTTCCGAATATTCTGGAACTTGAAATGTATTCAAATCTTACTTTCCTCAGTCTTGTAATGCCTTAAAAATTTCCAGAAACACAAGTTTGACTGAACTTGTAAACATTTACAGGGTGTATCGTGAACACGGCCATATTTGTTTACTTCTATTGTTAAACCTTACATATGCATAATATATGGTCTTGATGGATAGAGACTAATTGGTGGGGAAAAAAACGATAGAAAAACATGATAAAAGTAATTAAAGAAAAGTGAATATTACTATCTTTGACGATGTTCAAACTATGTTTTGAAAAACAAACGACATGAAATGATATAACTTTAATTCACGTTCATAATAGCGTACATAAGAACTGACTCCTGCTATATATAATTCTTTAAGGTTGTAACAGCGTTGATCGTGTGCACAGTGTTTATGTGAAGCGATTGCCATACAAAATTGCGTCGTTCAACGATTTAACAACCCAAAATATTTTTAAAAAGAAGCCTTCGTTCTTAGATGACTGCAATTGATTATTTAAAAATATATGTTTGCCATGGACGAAATTGTTGTTACAAAGAAAACATCCTTCATGATGATTAAATGCTGTTTAATTAAACTTTATTTTGTAAAAAAAACCACCACAGGTATTACCAATGTTATTTCAACTGATCGGGCGGAGCTTACGTTTCAATTTGCACAAGGACAGTCTATTTAAAGATGTGTGCGATAAGGATGATTGACGTTATAATTATTGTTGATTTCTAATCACCTATATCAGCGTCACCAAACGTATATATAAAAGAACTGAATGTGAGATATGGGACGAATACATGGACACCTGTCTATAGATGGACTGGCCTATAATGAAAGAACAAGTTAAACTCCGCAAAGTCAAGTGAAATATCAAGTAATACATGTAATAACCACAACAAATGCACCAAATATGATAGAAAACAAAATGTTTGAATTTTCCATTTCTCAGAATAAAAATATCATCAGATCTATTGTTTGGCGTTTACATGTCTCTGTTAATACGTTATGCTCATTCATGCAAGTTTCCACTATACGAACGTTATTAACCCAAACACTGTCGAAATAATACGAATAAAAAGGACCCATTTCGGTCACTATCAGGAATTGGTTGACCGATACGATGTGTTTTCGCGGTCTGTGACTTTTAAATAAAAGATTTAATGTAGCATGTTTATTTGTCTTATCAATTTTATTGATTGCGTCCTACTCCAGATTGTGATATTTCGAATCAGTGCGGATTAGAATGATGGGAGATTCCTGAAAAGACGATAACATTGTCGTCAAACCAGGTTTCACCCCTGTTTGTGAACTTGATTTGTCTCTTCTTTATCGATTTACGAATTTAAACATTGGCAAAGTAATCATAAAAATCAACTATGTTAGCAAGAATTACTACTCGTTATAAAAGACATTTTGGTTTCAATTAAGCTTTTGGTAGTAATTAAAATCAATATTAGAATATATTTCCACTTTAATATGAAGTGGCTGTAAGAAGTATCAACTTTTCCAATCATGGAACTTTGCCTTTTTAAAAAATATATAGATTAAACAATTACGCCCTTGGTTTTTTCTTTCTTTCAGAAAACAAATAATTGTATATACGTCAAACATGGATACGATAAAATATCATAAGAAGAGAACAAACTACTTGAAAGCAGCATACATATTGTTTCAAATAGTCCCACAAGTACTTGAGAAACATATCAAGAGAACACATAACATTGGCCTCCAAGTCGCGATTGAGAGCACGCAGGAAGATCTAAGAAGGATTTTAACAGAAGAGGAATTCAGTGATCTGTATCATATGAACAGTAAGATTGACTTTCTGCATAATAAAGGGAGACAACTCTTTAGATCAGAGTTGTTTTACAGTTTAAGGGATAGGCCTTGGTAACACCAATATTTTTCTCTCGTATTATATTTATTATCTTTAAATAATTGAATGGGAAAGAACTCTTTAGACCAAAATTGTTTGACAGCTAAAGGGATAGGCATTGGTAACACCAATATTTTTCTCTCGTATTATATTTATTATCTTTAAACAATTGAATGGGAAAGGGTCCATATTCAGTCTGTCAAACACTCGCTGAGATTCACCGTTTTTTTTCTTCATATAAGGGTATATTGAATATGACTTGTTTTTGGGTACCCTTAAAACTTATAAAAACTAAAGTGGGCAATCATACTTGAGTATATTTTCTCAATAAGAACATCAATGGATTTTTAGATGCACACAAGACACATATTTAAAGGGAAATTTGAAACGTCTTGGTAATATTTCAAACTTTTTTCATCTGAGCGTCACTTGATAGTCTTGTTAGGACGTCTGGCGTATTGAATTTTTAACCTGGTACCTTTTGTTGGCTACTATTCGTTTGTTTCTCTGTCGTATATTTTCTCCCATTTATTTGTATTGTAGTCCTGTCATGTAATGTTGTCATTTTAATGTTATAATTAACATTGCCATTAAAGCAGGAGGTTTGGCATGCCACAAAACCAGGTTCAACCCACCATTTTTTTTCTTAAAATGCCCTGTACCTAGTCAGTAAAGTGGCCATTGTTTGGCCATTGTTTTGATGTTATATTTTTGTTGTGGCGTGGTTCTCTTGTATCTGATGCGTTTCCCTCGGTTTTAGTTTGTGACCCGGATTTGTTTTTTCTCTATCGATTTATGAGTTTCGAACAGCGGTATACTACTGTTGCCTGTATTTATAGCATGAATATAAATTAATGGTTAACATTTTTGAACAAATATACAATTAAGTAAAAAAAGCGCACTTACATAACAAATTCACATTCATATACCGTTTGAGAAAAAAAATTAATAGATTAATTCCTGCGAAAAACTGTTGAAACAACTACATGTATTGTGTATAAACTTTGAGAATTATAAGTTTAAATGGAATTTGAATGTTTAAACTTAATAAATTCTTAAAACAAAGTCAGGAATATGACAGTTATTATCCATTTGTTTGATGTGTTTGAGCTTTTGATTTTGCCATTTAATTAGAGACTTTCCGTTATGAATTTTCCTCGGATTTGTTTTTTTACAAATTCATTTTTTTTCTATTAAAACATCTGGAGTTATATATTTCATTATTTTTGTGTGCTTAGCATTTCATATGAAAATGTAAATTTTCAATTTTTTCAATCTATTTAATAATAATGTAAATCCTAAATTAATGCTCAATTATTAATCCTAATTTAAAACTTTTCGTAGATGCAGTGCATCATTTTCGTATACACATGTAATCAATATAAATGCTTAAATCATTGTTTGAATATTTGCTAGGTGTAAACGCACAAATGACTTCCAACACAACTGTACGAGTTGTCTTCAATATATATGATCCGTGATAAAATTCGTTTTTCTTGAAAGTTTAAAATTGATGAAATTAAAAGGTTGACGCAAAATTACAATTCATTTGATATCTTATCCAGGCGTCATACTATCCAAAGATAGGCACCAGAGGGACACACGACAAAGAAAATGTTCAAATTCGGGTTTGCTAGTAAAAATATAGTACCATTCATTAGGGTATCTTTAGCTACCGTACGAGTGGTGGATGAATTTTAGTCTCCGGCAACAACTTTGTGATCGATGGCCAAGTCTTTGGCATGCCAAAACATTTCCAAAAGACCATCCGAAGGTTATTTTTGTGTTGAATTCGTATGTCTTTTTTGCCCATTGTAAGGCTATCGTGAGGGCATATATATCAAATCGTGTAATCTTTGTTTCAACTTCTTGTGATCTTTGGTGATGTCTGGCATTTTTGCTTCACTCAGACAATACGAAGGAAAGAAGAATCTTCTCGATTGTCTTAAGAAGATCCCTCCACTAGGTAAAGTCCTCGCAGTGCCGTCTTGTAGCCATCGCTTTTTAGTAAATGATGTCGACTTTGAGTAACTGAAACGTTTCACACTTGTTATGGTAACGTGGGCATATAAAAAGGATAGTATATCTACCTTGTCATAGGTCTTGTCTACTTTAAAGTCGTAAGTCAATTGACTTTAACGAGTGTGCAAAACGATATGTCTACATTCAAACTAAAGCAATTGTTTTTATCGGGCTTATTCCAAAAAATTGTTTCTATTATCTAATTTGTATGCACAGTTTTTTAAATTTACAAGTATTTGTGAAGATTTTAGAACAAAAGTGGACTATAACTGTATCGTGAAGTAAACTCTTTTTAGCTCACCTCGCCCGAAGGGCCAAGTGAGCTTTTCTAATAACTTGGCGTTCGTCGTCCGTCGTCGTCTTCGTCTGTCGTCCGTCGTCCGTCGTCGTCCTCGTCTGTCGTCCGTCGTCCGTCGTTAACTTTTACAAAAATCTTCTCCTCTGAAACTACTGGGCCAAATTTAATCAAACTTGGCCATCATCATCACTGGGGTATCTAGTTTTGAAATGTGTCCGATGATTCCACCAACCAACCAAGATGGCCGCCATGGCTAAAATAGAACATAGGGTAAAATGCAGTTTTTGGTTTATATCTCGGAGACTGAAGCATTCAGAGCAAATCTGACATATGGTAAATTTTTTTATCATGTTTAAATCTATCCACCCTGACATTTTTAGACGAATCCGACAACCAGTTGTTGGGTTGCTGCCCCTTAATTGATGATTTTAAGGAAATTTTGCAGTTTTTGGTTTTTGTCTTGAATATTTTTATAGATATAGATATAGATAAACTTAAGATTCCAATAATGTTCGGCAAAGTAAAATCTACAAATAAGTCAACATAAATAGAATTGTCAGTTGACCCCTTAAGTAGTTATTGCCCTTTATCAACAATCTTTAACAAGTTTTCGTGAATTTATGTCTTTTATAAAAGTCTTCTCCTCTGACACTACTGGGCCAAATTAAACCAATCATGGCCACTATCATCACTAGAGTATCAACTTTAAAATGTGTCCGATGACCCAGCCTGCCATCCAAGACTGCCGCCATGGCTAAAAATAGAACATAGGAGTAAAATGCAGTTTGTGGCTTATATCTCGGAAACTAAAGCATTTAGAGCAAACATGACATGGGTAAAATGTTAATCATGTTAAGATCTATCCGCCTTGAAATTTCCAGACCATTTCGACGACCAGTTGTTGGGTTGCTGCACCTGAATTGGTGATTGTAATGGAATTTTGCCGTTTTTAGAAATTATCTTGAGTGTTATTATAGATAGGGATACTCTTAAAACAGCAATAATGTTCAGCCAAGTAAGATCTACAAATAAGTCAATAATAACCAAAATTGTCAATTGACCCCTTAAGGAGTAATTGCCCCTTATAGTCAATTTTTAACAATATTTCGTGAATTTATGTAATCTTTTACAAAAATCTTCTTCTCTGAAACTACATTGTCAAATTTAACCAAACTTGGCCACAATCATCATTAGGGTATATAGTTTAAAAAATATGTCCGATAATATCATGAATATCTCCAAAGCATTTAAAGTAAAACTGACAGGTGGCAAAAATGTTCATCAGATTTAGATTTATCTGCCTTGAAATTTTCAGACGAGTCCTACAACCCATGGTTATGTTGCTGCCCCTGAGTTAATAATTTTACGCAAATTTTGCAGTTTTCTGTTACATGTATTATCTGAGATATCATTATAGTATCTAATAATATCTTATATCTAATACTATTACTTATGACTTTAAATTTAGTAGATGATTTGCGTAGCATCAGTAAATACAGGTGAGAGACATAGGTGAGAGCCTCTAGTTATAATTATATCAATTGTGATTTTTAGGGCTGTACAACCACCGTTTATATCCGTATTACCACGGTATTGTACATAATACAAAACTTGATACATCTATCATGGATTTTTTAATAACAATGGGTATAATGACTGTCGGAGACCGGGACGAAGTGGACCAATGTGCCAGTCAGACAAGAAAGAACAAATTAATAATGGAAAAAATGATGGACCAATCAGAAAATGCATGCGAACTTTTTCTGAATGCTGTACAAAGATACTATGACAATTTTGAAGAGATTTGCGTGGAAATAGGACCGGAGGTTGATATGGGAGAACAAATAGTAAACCAAGAAATTGGTTAGAAATTTATTTTCTTTTTTGCTGTTTATGACCTTTCCTTGTATATTGATTAAATCGTGTTTTTTTCAAAATGAAAAAGTTGTTTGATAAATGTAGCTTACCATTCAAGTTTGATCTGTTATCATTATATCTGATATATCTGTCGGCGTAAGCAACATAATTATGAGTTAAACAATCGTTTGTCTTTATAAACAATCTTGACAAAATAATCTGATGTGAGATATTCTTGTATGCTTTTTTTTTTCTTTGTTATGTAATGCTGTTTATCAATTATTTCATTCACAGGTCACATCGGTATTCGTATAACGAAGAACTATGATATGTTAATACGGGAAATGTCAAATACTGTAGACATTATTGACCATTTGATATCGAAGGAAGTTTTAGACATTGATGATATGGAAGAAATCAAATCTTCAGCTGTACAATCTGAAATAAACAGGAAGTTAATTTCAAGGATTAACATTGCTGCTGCACGTGGTTATTCTGAGCTTCTAGTGGCTTTGAAAGCCGATGTTGTAAATAGTACGCTTGTTGATAAAATAGAAAGCACACTGGTGACAGAGGAGGATATGGAGTGTTATAAACCAAGTAAGGAAAATGTTTACGTTATAAGATTGAAATTAAAACGGCATATGGGATCTGAACGACTTCACTCTAAATTGTTCTATCATGATCATGATCATTCATGATGTCTTGATTGGCAATTTAAATAGGGTCAGCCTATTCGGTTAACAATTCTTTTGTAATAATTTAGAAGGACGTTCATAATATCACCACAAAGTTATTTCCTTTTCCTATTCAAGCGATAAAAAGTAACTTGTAATAGTTAATAATACCTTACAAATACTACTATGTAAACGAAAAATGAATTCAGTTTTACAAATCGCATTCCGCATAACGAAACGCCTTAAAAGTGAAAAGAGTATTTTTACACCCTTTTTTACGTCTACCAACCGCCTTTGATATACTTACGGCAAATATCACAAACATATTTCAACAAACCTTTGTCTTATAGTTTGTAAGCATGAATACACAAAATAGGGCAGTTCTATAATTTCAGAGATTTGTCAGCCCCACCCTTTTAAAATCATGTTCGCAGTTCCGTAAACACATTTCGTACTTCCCTAATAGAAATATTAATTAAATATTAGATGCATCTACTTTCCCGACTGGTTTTGAAATTCTGTTGAAAATGCAAGATCTGCTTATGCCAACAAATAACACTAAGATTTTAGTGGGACAATTTCAAATGCGTAAGAAAAGTTTAGCAAGCATGTATATTGACATGTTACTTTATATGCTTCATTCATAAAGAATGTAACTTGTTCTACAGATGTCAATTCTAAATGTGATATTTGTTATGCACATTATGTAACATTGCCAACAGGGCTTAACATATGCATATCAGTGGCCAATCCGTTAGAACTGTGCAGTTGTTTTTTTATTGCGTTATTTATTTCACTAGATATACAATGATAAAGTATAAATATACAAAATGATTGTTGTTTTTCGTAATCCAAGCACCTTGCATGGGTAGTAGTTACATTTGTATTTACAAATTGTAGCTATGTGTGCTATGTACAGATCGTTGTTGTTTGTTTTAGTATGTTTACATTCCGGAAAGAGCCAGTAGTTGTTGTTTGATGTAGTCAGGTCTACTCTTTTATACTTTTTGTAGCTTTTTGTTATACTTTTATGTCCTACACTACAGAGAAAGCATGTTTATATAAGAAAGTCTGTTGTCATAAAGGTGATTAATAAAACAGTGCAATGTTTTAATTCTTCAAATTTTACACCTCAGAAGTAGGAAAAGTCATAAGAATTAGAAAACTATGTATCACTGACATCCCAAGGGCACGTTATCATACCCCATTTCTGTAGTTGAACTTCTAAAATTTTTACTTTATTTTATTTTTTCCCAGTTTTAAAAATGTGATATCCTTTTTGTGTCTTTTAACCTTTCTAAAACGTACCCTTTATCTATGTATTTTCATGAGACAATTACTGCTACTTTACTCAAAATTTAATTCCTTTATACTTTTGGATTACAAATTAACCTCTACTTGTATGTTAGCTTCACAACATCAACGTTTTGGTACCAGTCTAGGATTGTCCATCATGATATCATTGTGTGAGGCTATTGGCAGAGCGGAGCTACCAAAGGTTGAACCAATCAAAGAAAATAATATAATTCAGGAAGACCTGACACTTTTGAAGGAACACATGAACTTTATTGTCGAAGAAGAGGAAATTTGCGAAGAAAAATACAGTCGTCTGGCTGTTGAGTTAACAGATGTAAGTATCTGAATTATAACAAATGTTTGATTGATTTGTATGTCGTAGCGGTTGTTTTTGTTGGAGATATGAGTTTATAATGTTCCGTTGTTTTCCTCTTGCAGTTGAGATGTGTTTCCCTCGGTTTTAGTTTGTAATACGGAATAATTTTCTCTTAATCGATTTATGACTTTTCAACTGTGGTATACCTATATTGCCTTTATTTACGCGTTAATATCACTTCTATTTTATTGATAACTTTGGTCATATATAATCTGTTGTCGGTTTGATAAAATGAAATGCTCAGCAGAAGAAACCAACAGTTGTACATGTAGCATAATAACATTTTATAAATACTAAAATATTAAAGCAATGTACAATAACATTCCTTTTTTACAATTGTGAATGTTTATCTTTGATGTATTACTGCAAATATAAGACAACAGAATCATTTTATATATATTATTTTTCGTACTCATATTGTAATTATCAGATACGAAATAGTTCTTGTGTAACTTCCCACTAGCATCATATACACTACACACCAGTAACAATCTGAAATGGCCTATATCCGTACTTGACTCTACTGATTTTTACTCGACCAGTCTGAACTTGTCTGAATTTTACTTGACACTACTCGACCCCAGTCTTAACCGTACTCGACTGTACTGATTTGTACTAGACCCTTATCTTTGATATTGAAAATAGTTTGAAGTATTACTCGACCAGTCTGAAACAGTCATTACCCGTTCTCGGCCTGTACTCGATCTATATTTTTTCAGTCTTAAGCATACTCAACCGAAGATCTGAACATTACTCGACCTGTCTGATCCATACTTGACCAAATAACCTTTTTTAAATTTTTACGGTTAAAATAAATTTCTTTTAACTGGATAGACAACAGCAAAAATAAAACAAGGATATAAAAAAAATCACGATTTTTACATCCTTACATGATTCTATGATTTATCAATACGAGAAGGTTACATCAGATTAGCTTATATAATAATTTAATTTCATTAATTCTAAAGTTTTAGAGTTTAGATAAATAAAAGATTTTCTTTTACCTAAAAACTACACTTATACTGAGGGTAATAAAACCTTATTAATGTGTTTTTGTTTGGCATGGTTTTTTTTAATTCTTCATTTTCCAAAATATCTAAAAAAAAAATACATAGGTTTCATGGTTACATACTATAGTAATGTAATTATCTTTTTAATGAGGTACATGTAGCAACAGCCAATACAATCACTTAAATTGTTCAACCTTAATTTAAAAATATATCTTTCATCATAATTTGGGATATATATCAAATTGAAAAAAAGAATAAAAAAATTAAAGAAATGAATATAATTAATGAAATTGTTCTTCTGATTAGTGTATAGATTAATACCTGCTTGGGGCAACCTCATTAAACATATCACACTTAGTCAGAGTATTGAATTCTAAATAACATTCATACAAAATTGCAACATCCTGTACAACTTAAATCGCAAGGGCTTTTGAATTCACTAGATAAGTAATACACGAGTTTAAGAAAAGTAGTTTTTTTTACCTGTAAAACACACAAGTACTGATGCAATTAAATCTTATTAAGTCCTTCTTGTATGTCAAGTCTTTAATTTTGAAAAAAAATATTTAAATTTAAATGACACAAATATATTTTGTTTTAAATTACTGTAACTTTAAGACACATTTTATTTTTTTTAACTTTATTTTTTAAAAGGTTATCAAGGATTGCTGTGGAAGTTTAATATGATAATGATTATATAAATGCATGGTTTACACACAAAGATGTCTTTTTTAAATTGATTAAGTTGTTTTATATACTATTTTACATGTATCGGAATTTTCTTTTTTTTTAAAATCACTGCATTATGTACTTTACTCAACTGACACCCTAAATCCATACTAAGCTTAAGTTCAAATGATTAAAATTGTCCAGTATCCATAAAATACATCTGAAAGAATAAAATGTTTAAACAACATTGAAAATATTAGTCACAATTCAGTTTTGAGATAATTTGATAAGCTTGTTTTATTTCAATTTTAAAGGTTATATATATGTGTGTAACTGTTGATAAATATGTTAAAGTAATTTTATGTTTTTATGTGAAATTTTGGGTTAAATGCTGTAATGAATACATTTGTTATTTGAAATTACTGTTCAAACTTATAGTTCCTAAATTGATTAAATACAATGTATAGACACACAAAATATGTCTAGGTTGGTTACGACTTGGTGGAGTATGGTTCAGACTCGGTTTAAATGTTGAAGTACAAGTTCAGACTATTAATTGTGGTTCAGACTACAGTCGAGTATTATCAAATAAATTTCAGACCAATTCAGACTGGTCGAGTAAAAATCAGTACAGTCAAAAACGGATATAGGCCATTGAAGACTTTTACTGGTTTGTAGTGATACTGTTTCCATTTCACCAAACGCTTTAAATTTTTGGAACGTCACAGCATTCGAGAACTGCACGAAGCAGGTCATCCATTAAAAAAGAATATGTAACTGCTGAAAACAAAAACAAAATAATTAAATGAAACGAAAAGTACGATAAAGTAATTTAAAAGAGGTCAGCACGTGTCAGTCAAGGAATATTCGGCAGATATACCATTTCGTCAGATCAGTCTGATTATTCCCGCAAATTTTACTGACGGATTGATGACATGAACTTGACTGATTGACAACTGATTGTTGACTGCTTTGTGATCTCTTTAATAGAAACACCCTAGGAATGAAATACTTAAACTATCAAAATGGGGTATGAGTGTCAATGAGACAACTCTCAATAGATAGAAAGATTTGCTTTGCATTTGCAAGGGTAACTGTACTTTATTTCACATGAAATAGCACATAATGAATTTTAACAAAGATGTTGTTTACCGAAACCAGAAATAAAAATACCATCCCAGATAAAAAGATGCGAATGTTTGCTAATGAGACAACTCTCCACAAGGACCAAATGACACAGACATTAAAAAATATAGGTAACCGTGCGGCCTTCAACATTGAACAAAAATAGTTCCGAATAATCATCCACAAAGGGCCCACAAATGACAAATGTAAAACAGTTCAAGAGCCTAACGGCGTGGTGTACATACAACACAATGAACGAAAAACAAATATAATACAAAGAAACAAACAACAATCACTGAATTACAGGCTGAGGCACATACAAATGGTGGCACGGTTAAAATAATTTACAAATATGCACTTCCACGGTTCTGTACTCTTTCAATATCTGATATTACACCATTGTTCCATTTATGGGAGGATTGAGCTCTACCACATTATTTATGTGCACGTCCCAAGTCAGTAGACTGTAATTCATGCAGTGGTCGTGGTTGTTTTTCGTCTGTATTTTCGTTTGTATATTGGTCGACTAGACGGTAGGTCTTTTTTGTTTTGTTGAAGGCCGTACGGTTGCCCATAATTGCTTACATCTACTTAGTTTGAAGTTTTTTTGGATAGCTGTATCATTCCGAATCTATGGGAAATATTACGTTACCAACGCCAAACAAATCTAATCTATAGCACATTTTTGTTTTCACCAAATCTATGACAAGTCATTGATTGTATTTGTACTGCCTTGTTCTACATTTGCACAAACAATGCCACAGATTTGGACACAATAAAAATCCATCGTAGATAAGCATGATTAGGAAATTACAAAACTTGCCATCGATTAGGATTTAAACAAATCTGCCATTGGTTTGTGAGGGCATGACATCATATTTACCATAGATTTGTAATTTGCTATAGATCTGACACCTACCTTAGATTTGAGTCTACATACATATTTTATTTCGATTTGACATGCCGCTTCTAATAAGATAATATTTTCGAAATTATTTTATTAACTTAGATCATTCAGAGACTTGGTGGAGAAGATGTCAAACGAAGTTGCAAAAAGTATTTCATGACATCATGTTGCGTAAATGAGATGAACTGTTTATTGGATAAAATACAGAAGCAAAAACGTAAGTTACAGTCTAATGTATAAACATGCAAGACACTGCTAAAACATTAACCCAGACAACAACACATAAATAATATAGATTATATAAAAAAAAGAAGAAATTGTCAGTTTTTCCATGCATCGACCTTACTCTAAAACTGTCAGAAAGTCCTGTGAGAATTGCAAGTCAACATTGTCTCAATACAAAACTCTTTAAATCAGTTGTCCCCTGCTCAGTGTCTTTTTTCTGTTTTGATTGTTCTTTTTTTACAGCAGCAAATTAAAATTCTTATACGGCAAAGCAATTTGGTAAACCAGCATATCGAAAATTGATACTCGCAATATCAAATTAAAGTTAATGTTTGCCGTATGTCGCATCAACGTAACAAGGCTATGTCGTAGTGATTAAATACATTTTCTGCTTTCTTTATTATAATGCAAGATAAGAGAAAACCTAGCTTCATATACATCTTTAAAACTTTAAAAAATCGTCACACTTGCGAGCGCGTTGGCAGACCATAAATCGTTGAACTGATACCGCGATATTTATGACTTATCCAATGAATATCAACATAAAACAATGTTGCATTATAGAACTCATGTATTTAAGGAAAAGCAAGCATTAGCAGACAAATCACAAAGAAACTTGAGGAGGAAATGATAATTCCGAAAAATATCAGAGGTAAAATTTACGTACAATTGCTTTTGTCGATATTAGAAACGAGTTCTGACATTGTACATGTATCACAATTGTGTACTTATATAGTAGAATTGAACATTTAAATAGCAAAAAACTGAACTCAAAGTAAAATTCTAAACGCGAACTTCTTTATCAAAATGACAAATAGACAAAGTTCAAACATATGAGAATGGAAAACAACTGTTACTTTTTTTTTCTTGGTACAGGCATTTCCTTATATAGAACATGGTAGATTAATAAAAAAAAAGATGTGGTATGATTGCCAATGAGACAACTGTCCACAAGAGACCAAAATGACACAGACATTAACAACTATAGGTCACCATACGGCCTTCAACAATGAGCAAAGCCCATACCGCATAGTCAGCTATAAAAGGCCCCGATATGACAATGTAAAACAATTTAAACGAGAAAACTAACGGCATCATTTATATAAAAAAAATGAACGAAAAACAAATATGTAACACATAAACAAACGACAACCACTGAATTACAGGCTACTGACTTGGGACAGGCACATACATAAATAATGAGGCGGGATCCTGGTTTTATATTTAGCTAAACGTCTCACTTGTATCACAATCTGATAAAATGCTATCAAATTTACCACAATGTGTGAGCAAATCAAACAGACATAACATTGTGTTAAAGTCTTCATAATGATAAAAACAAATAACTATTTAAAAACAGAAAAAAGACAAGGTACATAAGGAAATAAATTTGACAAAAATACAGAAATTAATCATAGCACATAAACATAATGGCGGGATGTTTAAGTATCGAACCACACCAAAATGGATTAACAGTTAAGGTTAAATATATATAATACAAAGACAAATAAAAAAAGCACTACCAAACGTTATTAAGATGATGCACAACATCAGTATCAAGAATATATATGAGGTAGTTTTGATGAAGTTGAAGTCCAGTCATGTTCCCTATGATATGATCGTTTTAATTTTAATGCCAAATTAGAGATTAAATCTCATTTTCACGGTCAACTGAACATAGAAAATGATAGTGAAGATGGGGCAATCTGAATAACCACAAAAAAAGTACTTCATATTCTAGTATTTCCTACATTTCAGAACAGCATTATGCTATTATAAACGAATGGAAAAGAAATGATGAGGTTTTTTCTGTTACTCAATCAACAGAAAGAATAATGCAAAGTGTAAGGGAAAAAAGCCAAATAACAATTGTTGGCAGTCCAGGGTCAGGAAAAACTTCAATTGCACGCCATGTTGCACTAAAGTTAATTCAAAACGAGAAGTATCAAATTGTACCTATCAATAGTGCAGATGCGATATTACTGTATGGAGAAATTAAATCAAAACAAGTGTTTGTAATTGACAATATTTTAGGCGTTTTTGGTGTTGATATGAGCAAGATTAACCATTTAGAATCCACAGCTGATGCTATTTTCAACCTATTGAAGACTAGTGGTTCAAAACTTATCATGACATGTAGAAAAGCTGTTTTCAATACTATAACACTAACTACATCGCTAGTTGCGGGAAATGCGTTTGATCTAGATCATGAAAAAAAACAAGCTATCAAACGAGGACAAGAAGGCAATTCTAGAAAGTCATTGCATGAAAGAAGGCGTAAGCCCTGACATGTATGCTTCCTTATCCCTGGATTCTGCTGTGATCATGTTTCCATTATTATGTCAGCTTTTCTCACACAACAAAACGTACCAAATGATTGGCGCTCGATTTTTTACTCATCCTTACGAGTGTTTACTCGACGAACTAAAAAAAAATCAGGAAAGAAGTAAAGTACACTATGCAGCTTTGGTTATGTGCATGATAAATGGTGGCAACCTTTCAATGACAAATTTCCCTCCGACTGTAATCAAAGAAGACGTTTATGAGCATTGTGAAATAGACGAGGGAACCTCACGTGCCACCGTTTTGAAAGCATTAGATCAATTGATTGGCACATACACTGAAAAATCTGCGAACCAGTTCTCATTCATTCATGATAGTTTATTCGAAGTAATAGGTTATCACTACGGGATACAGTATCCGGATCAAATATTAAAATATTCGTCAACCAGTTATATTGCAAACATGGTTACCGTAGGAGAAGCGCATACTACTCTTTGTATTCAGCTGCAAGAACATGAGTATCATTTGTTAGCCGAGAGAATATACAACGACATACAGCATATGGAACTGAATTACGTTTTTAGAAATACGGCGTTAAAGTACATTAAGTTTTTTGAAATTTTTAAACAAACGTTAGAAAACAAACCATATAGGGAAATAAAAGATATATTTCTTCAAAATCAATCCGAGAAAAATTGTACAAACATTGTTGATCAAGGAGAAAAACTGCTCAAAAAATTAAATACAGAAGATGTGTTCGTAGGTAGGGCCTTGACAAGAAGCCAGGACACACTAATGAACAAAATAATAAATAAAGATAGTTCGGTCACATATCATATCAGAGTCCTAAGTTGGATAGTTTTCCATGGTCACAATAATCTGTTACGCTACATATTACATCTCGTTTTGAAACACAATGATTCGCCATGCGAAATATTTGGTAAAACAACAAGTGAACAAACCAGACTTCTAATTTTGGGATGTTGCAGCGGGGATCTAGCTACATTAGATATAATACTGAATAATGTAAAGCATGAATGTCTAAATGCCACATTGTTGCAGACCAAGGAGGATTTTGAGACCAAGAAAAGAAACAAACATCGATGCAAAACACCACTCACGGCTGCCTACATGGATGTTGGCGTAGCATCAAGATGCATTTCGAAGCTCATAGAGATGGGTTCTGACGTACACAAAATGGATGAGTTAGGACATGTGCCAATTTTAAATGCTGCATATTCTGGAAATAAGGCTGTTCTTAAGGCTTTACTAGATGGTAAAGCTGACATCAATTATGGTAATAATGGGAAATCATCTCCATTGTTCACAGCAGTATCCTTGAACCACTTGGATGCAGTTAGAATGATAATAGAATTCGGTGCTTCTGTTAATAAAGGTAAAAGTGACAATACGACGCCACTTTTCAGAACGGCGGAGAGAGGCAATCTAGAAATCGCTAGATATCTAATAGAAAATGGAGCGAATGTTAACCTTTGTGATACATTAAAAAAATCACCATTGCATGGAGCGTCAATACAAGGATTTCGTCAGATTGAATTTAAAGTCATAAAAGAACAACAATGTCAAGTTGTAGAACTGCTCTTGAACAATGGCGCTCTAGTAAATACTACTGACAAATACAATCGATCACCTTTGTTTCTGGCATCACAAAAAGGACAATATGAACTTGCAAAAATGTTTTTGCAAAATAATGCTGACCCTAATATAATCGATTCGTTTCATAGATCACCTCTTTTTGTAGCTTCACAAAATAGACACCGTAAAATTGTTGTTTTATTGGTAGAGCATGGTGCTAATGAAAGAATAAGACCAAAGTGGACATACACATTTTGGAGGAATCGCATTTCCTTCTTTTCAACTATTTGTATATGTTTAATTGTCATATCATGTGTTCTTGCATACATCGTTTTTCAATAACTGAACATATTGTCTACCATTATACCATGTGCGGATGAACCGCTTCCATTCGAAATATTCAAGGTCTTATTTTGAAAATTTTGAATTTGAACATTTTGAATTTTATTTTTAAAAACATATTTGAACACCATGCCATAGTTAATTTTTTTCATAACAAATCTCTGGTAATGCGTTTCGTAAAGATTTGTCGAAAAACATATACATACAAAAATCATAACTAGTCAGAACCTGTTTAAACAAATATATCAATTCAGTGTAATATATCAAGTTTTGATATATTGTAACTGAATTGTTTTTGTTTTGTCTGTACAGGTCTCAAAATACTAAACAATATAAGCAGTCCACTCACAGTCTTTAATACATTTTAGAAGATGTGGTATGAGTGCCAAAGAAACAACTTTCCATTCATGTCGCCTTTTGTAAAATACTGTCTTTAACGTGGAGCCTTGACTCACACCGAACAGCAAGCTATAAAGGGCTCCCAAAATGACTAGTTTAAAACCATTCATACGTTTAAAGTAACATGTCTTATCTATATAAAAAGGAAGAAACGAAAAACATTGATGAACCACATCAACAAAAGACAATCATTTAACATCAGGTTCCTGACTTAGGACAGGTAATCTTTAGATGTGTGATAAAGATATAAACTGTCCAGAAACATCGCTTGTAGTCAGTTAAAATCTGTCTAAAAAAAATAATACGAAAATGTCTAATTGCCAATGAGACAACTCTCAACCAGAGACCAAATGACATATACATATGGAAAAAAAGTATTGCAACACTCTCATTGAAAACAATGTAAAATGACATGATTGTAGAATGTGTATAATTTGGGTTTTAACAAATACTTTTAATCCGTTTATGGTTTAAAATGGAATTTGTGTTATTAATTTACATTTCATGCAAAATTAAGACTAGAGAGACGCATCATTAGAGCTGTACTAAAAAGGTTATTCAAGCTTTGTCTTGTCTTCTATACCGATATTTCATAAAAGTTATTTTTACAGAAAATTAAACATCTGATACAGAAAATGTGTGTGAAACAAGGCATTTCAAACAGTTCTGACATAGTTTAATGCGTAAAAAAATCTGTATCTATTCAAAACTTATGTTTTTGAAAAATGAATCCTGCAAAATTTGCATTTTTTTTGAAAAGCGCGAAAAACTATTTCAATGCAGCTGTTATGTCCTATCCATTTACCATTAATATTGGATGACAAGTAGGTTAATACCATGAACTCAATTTTAAAACATGAACGGATTAAAGGTATTTGGTAAAACCCATTTTATACACATTCTACAATTATGTCATTTTCCATTGTTTTTTATGGGAGTGTTGCAATACTTTTTTCCAGGTGTATAGATAAAATTGAGAACGAAAATGGGGAATGTGTCAAACAGACAACAACCCGACCGCAGAGAACAAAATGGCGAAGGCCACAAAAAGGTCGTCAATACAGCGATAAAATCCCGCATATGGAGGCGGGCCCCTAAACAAAACAAAAATGTCCAGTGATAATGGAAGTCATACTAAACGTCGAATATAGAGTCTATTTCTAGACTGTTTGTTGAAACTTTTTATAGCTTGTTCGATTTGCTTGTATAAGTAAGAAAGTAATCTCTGTATAGCTGAAACATTGTTATAAAATGGTTTGAGATATCACAAACTTTTCAGAACTTTAACTTAATGTTATCATGGGTACATGGACATCTTTCGTAAATATAAATCACCGTGCAGACATCTTATACGCTACGGTATATCACTGCACATCTTAAATTATAAAATTATATACAAATCATAGAAATTTCGTTATTCATTATAAAACTATTCAAACCTTTAAAATACTTATTCCCTAGGGATATCGTTACGATACTGTTGTTATTAAAGTTTTTTTTAATTGATATATTAGGTTCTTTGCATCGGAAAAGAACACATTTTTTTCTTAATCCAGGTGTTGGCATGATACAGGTGAATTACATGTCATTCGTCGTTAATTAAAACAGGTGTGATACTAAACACTTAACGGGACGGCATGTTTTGAATTTACATGATGAAGAAATAATTTTTCGAACAGTTGACTTTAAGTCTGGAGCTGACATTGCATTAATTGATGATAGTCCTTTTTATTTATATTAATCATTGCTATTTAGCTTATTTTTTCTGTTACCTATTCTAACATCAGACTCGAACTTCTTTGAACTGAGTTTCATTTTGGGTATAGCTTGTTATTGTTTATTGAGATCACACAAAACATGTTCAACATCATTTTTGCACCTGTCTAAAGCCAGGAACCTCTTGTCTATGTTTTATATTTTTATTATTTTTTTAGTTTAATATGGTGTCCATTTAGAAATAATATACATTATTGTTTGGGGCAAGCTAAAGCCTGGCCCCGGGTCGAATTTTCTTACTGTCTTGAATACTGTTATCTTTTTGACACAATCCCTGTTTCCATTCTCTTGGTTATTATACAATACGCTAATTTAAGAAGTCAATGTTTCATTTGGTCCTGAAATTGATGTAACATGTATACAAAAAGTTGTTTAATTTGTTAAATGAGGAATTTCTCTTAAACAACAAAAAAATCAACTTTCCTCCATATGCAATGTTGGCAAACACATAGTTTCCGAAATAACATTAATTCTAGAAATGGTAGAACTCTTTCAAATTTTACAAGTTTTATTTGAGATTATTTCACAAATAATTATGAAATTCGAAAGTGAAACACCAGAAATATTTCTCTTGTTTTCGTATAAAACAGAATTATTTCAAAAATAAATAAGACCACGAACACGTCATTGGGAAAAACATACACATTTCATTGTTAAACACTTAAAATCGTTTTATTTTGGAAACTTTACGTATTCAATCTTTACTGATGTATATTTGTCCTCACGAAACAGGGAAATATAATAATTGATTGTTGTTGTTAATTTAACTCGGAAACTAGCCAGGTACAAAATATCTTCCCTTAAGGGTTTAGTATCATGCCATTATAAATTACACAAACATAGCATAACCCGTTTGCCAACTACTGGTTTTAGAATAAATGTGTATACCTCCGATGAAAATACTCTAAAAGCGAATCATACGAGAAGAACATCTGTATTATGCCCACAACTGGTTTTTTAAACGAAATGAAAACACACTATGGATGATTCATACGAGAAAAGTATGACCATATCATGCCAACAACTGGTGTTAGAATAAATGTGCTTATTTCTTGTAACAATTGTATCGTAACTATATCTCTTTAGTAGGGTGATCAGTCAACAATTTTATCGATTTGAAAATAAAACATGGCTGCATTTTAATATCATTATGGAGAGAAAAACAAGCTCCTTCGAAATATTGATGGCGTCCTTGTCCCCATTGTAGCAGTTAACTGACATGCCCGCTCCAGACTTCAATTAAACTGACTGAAAGATTATGATTTCATCATATGAACATCAGGCACAATCCTTCCAGTTAGGGGTTTAGTATCATACCATCATAACATATATGAGAAGAACATAACCCGTGTCATGCCAACAACTGGTTTTTGAATAAATGTGTTTAGTTCCGATGCAAAGACCCTATAAGTAAATCAATATTAACGCCAAAATATGCAATCTTTAATGACCTGACAACAGTATCGTAACTGCATGCTAGTTAAAATAAATGTTGATCAGATTGAAACAACATAGAAAAATAGCCGAAGCTAGGAGTAGCTATAACGTTTTATTGTCTACTGTTAAGTTGGAAGCCTACCTACTAGATTTGGGTTAGAGAGCTAATTGCAGTTGTTCATCGCTTCGGAGTAAGTTGCAGAATGCAGGGCATACATAATACCTACCTAATTTATATGTAACACTGATAAAGTTAATTTGAAGTAAATCTCGTTATATAATATAGAACTAAAGAGATGTCGAAGTAAACAAGTTTAGGCAACTGAACCGCCTTTAACAATGAGAAAAATTCATACCGTATGTTCGGATTGAAAGAGTAACGATTTGCAAAATTTGAATCACTGCATTTGAGCAATTTAGTAGCCCAATTAATAACAAAACGATTTTAACAAAAATGAATGAATATGACAGGCTTATTCCAACGGCAGCCACCCAAATACCGACTCGATCCTGTCTTTGGACAGACATAAGAAGGAACAATGTTTTTCCGTAAGAATTTCTACATAATTCAGTCTGCTAGTAAAACATGCTGTACCAGTAGATCCCAGTTTTTACAGTATTTTTTTGTATGATCATATTTTCTCCGACTATTGATGACATCCTTTCGAAAGCTTTCGGTAGGGGAGGACGACTTGATTTCGAAAGGGAGGAGTGGAGGAGGATGTTGAAAATGAAACACTTCCTGGAGAGAAACGAAAATAAATTACTTTGCACAAAACAGGATAAAATGAGTACTCTGCAAAATAAAATGCATGGTAGTTGAGTATCTAAATGTGTTCAAGAGTGAAAATAATATTCGCACAGAAAGCCGCAGACAAAATAAACATGCACATTAATAAATTAAAAGAAAGGTCAATCAGCAAAAAAAATGTCCTGCCGCGAGTGTCTCCCCCTTTTAGTCCCAAATAACCGGATATAAAAAGGGTCTCATCCGAACGGCGAGTACTTATAGATCGGTACTTTGTGTTTTTCGTCTTAATGTGAGTCGTTTTTTATGATTCATAACGATTTGATAAATCAGCCATTGTCAACAGTTTTTTTGGCAAATTGTTCGTATGTTGTGTTGTTATACCATTGTCCTTGTAAGTGGAGGGTGGAAGGATCACCAGCATGTTTTGCCCCACCAATTCTGTATGTGTCTGTTCATAAGCAGGAGCCTGTGATACAGTGGTTGTCGTTTTTCGCTGTCTGTTACATTTTCGTTTTTTTACATTTGGATTGTTTCACAATTTTTCTTGTCATGTGCCTTTGATAGCTGATCCTATAATTTGAACTATTTATCTTTTTTAATTGTATCATAATCATATACATAACAAAACATTCCTATTTGAAACACGGTAAAACGATTGAACATGTATGCTGGGCGCATGTAGGTCATTGGCCGAAGGAGTTTGATTGGACAAACCAATTGCCAATTCACCGTTAAAATTAATGCACAGTTGTGTCTTCTGGTGTATAATTTATAGCACGATCAGTGGTACATTTTTATTGTTGTTCATACAAAGTAGGATCTAGGTACAAAATATCATACAAGAACAAACCATACATTGATATGCTATATTCCTGGTTTGAAACGAAACTGGCCGATAAAATCCTAATAATACAATTATTAGAAAACTATCCAGTTAAAGAAAAAGTTTTGAAAAACAGACACAAACATATTCCACAGATAAAAAAATCTACATAGTGCACTAGCTTTTCAAAAGAAATAAATTAACCACAAAACAAGCAAAATGAATAAAGTGATTACTGTCCTTGTTAACATAACCTAAAAGTGTAAGCTAAAAAATGATTATGGCACGAGATAATTCGTGTTTAACCGATACCAAAATGTTAACTTAATTTTTGTCTTTAACTGCGATGAAATTTCGAATACATATTTAGTCTTATTAAAAATCAGTTAAATACTATCCGATTTATTTATGTGATATACTATAATATTTGTTTTATATATTAACTATACTATAGTTTACTATTTTAACCACCAACAATTCGTATTCAAGATTACCCGTATAATTAATTCGAGATCTAGGGTACCCTATAAAACTACGAAATGTACAAATACAAGTAGCCATGTGTTAACCGATAGCTAAAACTCATTCACTAGAGGACTATTTTATGTTTTTGCACACTGAGCACCCTACTACTAGTAAATAAATCTGATTAAAGGTTTGATTAGCTTTTAAGTGAATTAAGACATTTTTGTGCTTTGTTTTTAATAGTCACATAAAAAATTGGATGTTGAATACCTAAACGTATAAAATGTCTTTACGATGATTTATTTATATAAAGAGCATATTTTGAGGTTTGTTTTGTTGTTTTTATACATTGATGGATGTCAAAATTTTACAAATAATGGATCGACAATCGTTTATTTTTTTAATTTTTCAATACTAACAACCTTAAGTGTGAGTTACAACAAGAATAACCTTGATATGCATTGTCTGACCAATATACTGTAATATATGTTATGCTAGACAATGGTGTAGAACGTTTGCATCTTTTTTTACCATTCACACTAAGATGGGCTAATCTTTTCTAATGTGTTTAGATTTTGATACCTCTAACGGCTGATTTGTAATGTGAAATAAACTGACCTATTTATTTGATGATCAACTTACGAAATCATTATTAATTTTCAATAATAGTATTACTGTAAATACATGAAGCAAGACATGTTAGAATTGTTATGTTGTATGTAAAATACAAGTCACTTTGTCAGTAAATTATTGTATCAAATTAGTTAATAAAAGCGGGGATGATATGCTGTTCGTTTTCACAGCATTTTTTATCGTAGAAAGGAAATATATTTTTTCTACAATCGTTTTCGAACTAAAAGTATTTTCTTATGTCTGGCATTAACGTGTCTTTCAATAAGAATTATGTTTTGCCCACACTTTCACCCTCACACACACACAAAAATCATAGAAATCATAAAGAACAAGATGTTATTATTTACTAGCTTAGAAATGCTGATCCAACCTGAAGTGATATGTTAGGTAACATTTTAATCAAAATCTGAAAAAAAAATCAAAGTTTGTGTACAACATTTTCAATGGCAGGAATTAAGCAGACACCTAGGGACTCAATCTTTAGATTATAAATTTGCATTTGATATGAAACGCAACAAAATATAAAGTATAAGGGTGTGGATTCCAATCATTTTCAGTATTGTTTAAGCTTACATACGATAAAAAAAATCTACGAAAAGGTCAAATAAGGAATCTATATCCAGTGATGATGCTTCACATTGGACAGTTGACATAATAGAATAGTTTGAATTCGCAAAATTATGAAAGATGAATATGTCTGTATGTGTTAAGTAAAATAAGAAAAAAAAACCCTGATTGAACCACGAAATATATCATGTAGTTCACTCATGCTAAATTGGCATTCAAATATTTAATTGATCTTCTTTAATAGTGTGTACGTTGACCTTAAACACTATCAAAACTGTCGACAACAATAAACAAAAAAAATATATTGGAATGGAAGACCATCATACAAAGGCAATAAAACAAATAGTAAGGCACACCTAAAAAGTCTCATTTTCAAAAATCTGTTTCGAATGTGTAAGATTTAAAAATAAAATTGGGTTGATAGTAGTTTGAAAACAAAGAAGATATAGGAAGATGTGGTATGAGTGCCAATGAGATTATTAATTTATAAAGTTACTATTTAAAACCATGCTCCCCAATGGATTTAAATACTTGTTTTCTAATCCACCTAAAAAATCATGCACACACATACAAGATCAATAGTTCTTGTATTTTATCTTGGATACACGTAACTTTTTGAGGAGTTTAATATTTGAAAAAAGACGGGAGCAATCATTCAAACTGTATTCATTTTGTTTTGAATGTCTGTTCTGTAGACGAACAATTATGAAAAACAGTCCTTTGTACAAAAAGGGTTTATGACAGTTTCACTTATGCACTTGATACAAGAAACGGTGTATTATGGTTAATTAAAATATAGTTTCATCTTCCAGGCTTTGATAGTAATTCAGTATTAAAAAAGGAATTGTCGAAATTAAATTTGCTATCAATCTATCATTTCTATGTCAAAAAGTGTTATATGTAAAATAAAAAAAAGAACACAAAACAGCATAGGAAGGTCCTTATATTGTCCAAATTATTATGAAGCATTCTACACGGAGCTAAAACTCTCACCTCAATGCAAGTTTAAGACTTATACTATGGAAATATTTGCAAAATGATGATTCTGAGCCAATTATGAATTACAGAACTAAGTCGTGAAATAAATTATATATAGCTTATCTAGAAATAAAATAGCGTATATAACTGTAATAAATTTTCCCGTAAATCTTTTTGCAACGTTGAACAGCAATACAAATGTAGACAACAACGGGTCACGTTGGATAACTTTGCAGGACACTATATATGAAAAAACGCAATTGATTTGTATAGAACTGTTGAAAAATCGGACTCGATGAAAAAAAACATACTTGAAGTTAATACATATTTAAAACAAAATAATACTTATGTATAGGTACCGGTGTTAATTTTAGAATATGTAGACTTTTTCGATAAAGATTGATAAACGTTTAAGAATACCTTGTCACTGAATAGTTCAAAAATAGTTGTGAACATTCTGATAGTGAATGTATTCTTGTCTAGTTTCACACATCTGAAGTACGATTGCTTGGTACTAGTAAACATTTGCCAAAATTTGTGGAACCATTATGCTATTGCAATTAACCAAAAATATGTTGAATCCACACTCCTCAACCTCAGCATAAGACTAATTAAAGAAGGTTCTAACTGAACCTAAATTGAACTTGAAAAATAGCTTTTGGTGATTTGAGGGTAAGACAGGCCAAGAAAAGGTGACCACTGCTGAGCTAGGCAAAAATAAAAGTGGTACTCCCATGCAATTCCCTACTATAATAATATTTTGCATTATGGAGAGAAAAAGTTGGTTATAGTCATTCAGTCAATCACTGAATGTCTTTTTCGCAAGAATCTATAAATAAAAGAGAAATTGTTCGATGTACCTGATGAATTTAAAAAGAGAGAGAAACGAGGATGCACAAAATGGGGCAATACAAGGTTGTTATGTTCGATACAATGACAGTAGTTAAACAATTAATAGACGAGGATATTTGCATTAATTGTATTTTGCCAAGCTTAAGCGACATATTTTTATGACTACTGAATAAACGAGATAACGAAAGATGTCAATTTTGAACATGCCTAGTTAAATATTCATTAGTTACAAAGTTACTTTCAATAATTTCGTGTCTCAGATATGCATATAATATGCCGGCTCGCTGTTTATTTTCATCATTACATGTATGCTGGGTGTATCCTTGAATTTTCCCTAGAAATTACAAGTTCAACTTCATAATAGATATACATATATATGATACCTTCAACTTCCATTTTCAAATGTGGAGTTTTAAAAAGAAATGAGCAGGTAGATTGGGCTTGGCTACATTTATATGTAGTAATATTTACATCTATATATAATTTGTTGATGTTTTGCCTTCGATATGCAGAAGACATTGTATATGTATCTGGCAGTTGTAGCGACGTGGGAATAACAGCAAGTTCTTTACCAAACGGGAGAACATAATTTGCCCATCTAGGATTTCTCATATAATCTACAGTTGGTGCATGATAGAACGCATTTAGTACTTTCCTAAGATAGTTGAGCTACCACCAATTGATCAACAAATTAGTCATTGTTATATAAATCAATTGTAATGCTTTGCGATGTCGAATACTTTAATTTAACATGCTTGTCATTTAATTAAACAAAATTGTGTCTCAGATGTTTTTTTATTACGACTGTTCTGACAGAAAATACCATTATTTGTAATTGGCTATAAAAATGCTTAATGGTATAAGGGATCTTTATTTAGATTGTCAATTGTATGAGGCATGCAATGTCCATTTAACTATTTTCTAGTCTATCAAGGAAGCAAATATAGTAACTCCAATGTTATGATGCGTTATTTTGTTAATATATGAAAACTATCTTTTTATATTGACGATGAGAGAGGTATAATGTACACTACAATAGCAATGTAGCATTTGATTTACTGAAACAAATGTAGAACCTGATAATCAATGTGGATATGAAAGGACATCTTGATTTAAAGTATCTTTGTTTATCAGATGGATAGCATCATGTATATATTTCAACCTTCCGATTATATTTTCTGCATCAGTTCTATTTTCGTCTAGCAGTTTCCTTAGCTGTAGAATGTCGAATTTAACCTCCCTAGGAAATGAATCCGGCTCTAGTAAATGCCTGAAAAGTATGTTATTGGCATAATATATGTTCTGCTTAGCATTATAACCAATGCATATACCAATGTTACAGTCATCAACAGAATGACATTCGCTTATTTGAAAATTCCTTTCATTAACTTTTTGACAAGTTAAATTGAATTCACATTTCTGAAATTTTGTTGTTGCAATGTTACTGCATCCCATCTCAATATTATTAAAATAATCGAAATCAATGATTTTTATTTTATTGTTAATCATCAGAACATGTTCAAGTTTCAAATCTCCCCATCGCAGAGGTCCCAAAGGAGAATGTTTCAAATATAAAAGAAAATCAGCAATATCCATGGCATGTCTCAAACGAGATTTCATATCCGATGTAAGCATTTCCATTGTGACTTTTCCCCCATATTCATAAACAGCTGTGAGATCACCATGATTCCACCACTGGTGCTCTCGGTGTAAATGTCGTAAGCAGTACCCAAGTAGGCGTATCAAATTGGAATGTTCTATCTGGTCACGCATTAAGATATCTTTCATGAAATACATATGTGCTGTGTCATACCCTATTACGTTCTGAATATCAGAAAGCTTCTTGATTACAACTTTTGAACCATTGAAAATGCCAATGTTGGACGTTTTAGACCTTCCAGATCCAGTATGTGTTTCAATAATTTTGATCTGGTCAATATTGGCACAGCTTATTGGATATATACGAACAGTTTGCATTGTAGGCATAGTTTTTCTCCTGTCGAAGAAGAGTATGTTTCGTTGATGTCCTTTATGGCTGTGTAATTCTAAGTGATCTGGTTTCTCCATTACAAATATTACTATTTGTATGACTAAAAGTAGCAGCAACAACTTTCCTATCATTCCCACTTGTATTTATGACTAATTCATCGAGGTTAGAAAATCTAAAAACAGCAACTGTAAAAAAAAAAACCACAAGAATGTCGTCAAGTATGATGATCGTTACAATTGCTTGCAATCAATTTATTTGTATTGTAGTCCTGTCATGTAATGTTGTCACTGTAATGTTATATTTAACATTGCTATAAAAGCGGGAGGTTTGGCATGCCAAAAAAACCCAGGTTCAACCCACCATTTGTTTTCTTAAAATGTCCTGTACCAAGTCAGGAAAATGGTCATTGTTATATTATAGTTCGTTTCTATGAGTGTTACATTTTGATATTGTGTTTCTGTTGTGTCGTTGTTCTCTTCTTATATTTGATGCGTTTCCCTCAGTTTTAGTTTTTAACCCGGATTTGTTATTTTCTCAATCAATTTATGAGTTTCGAACAGCAGCATACTACTGTTGCCTTTATTTTCTGCAAACCAAATTATTCTGTTTGGTGTTTGAACAATTCATCAAAAAATATTTTTAAAAATGTATTACAAAAAATATCAGATTCTATAGAATTATAAAAAGCAAATTACATGTCATTATCAAACTGCCCAACGTAAACATTTGACTTGGAAGGAGAGTTGTCTCATTGGTACTCATACCATATCTTGTGATATCTATTATTCATGTTATTTTGAACTAAAACGGTCATTCTGATCGAAACAGCTCATAAAAAACTGAATAATGAATGAGTAACACAATTTGAGGGTGATCTCAATCCAACGCGTTATGTTAAACACTCATTTATTTGACAACATACATAATATATACGTGTCGCAATTAAATATATATACTTCTACATGTATGAGACAAAGAATTTAGTTATCCATATAAACCTCACTCGTGTCTCTAATTTTTGTTGTCCTCTGCCCACTTGAAATTGAAATTAAGGATACTATGAACACTGCAAGTATTTGATATGTCTTCCTAAAAATAAGGCATCAACACTGCAAAGATAGGCAATAATAAATTGAAAAACACAAAAAACAGAGGGAATTGTATGACCTACAAATGGAGCGTTACCAGTTGAATCACCAGATTAAGCGCTCACTACCATGTATCTAATTACCACCGAACTAATTCACATAAGTTAAACCTGTAACAACATGAAATCTGCAAGTCATGTAAAGATGCATCCACCGAGGTAAACTAAGCACCGCTCCAACAGTTTGCCTTCAGTCAATTATGATAGGTTTAACCTATTCGTATACTGTTCAGTTGTTGTAAACAGAGAAGCGAAAAATACAAGAGGGATAGTCAAACTCATAGATCGAAAATAAACTGACAGCACCATGACTAGAATGAAAAAAACAAACAAGCAAATAAATAGTACACAAGACACAACATAGGAAACTAAAGACACGAACCTCATTAAAAACTTGGGGTGATCTCAGGTGCTCAAGAAGGGTAAGAAGATCCTGCTCCACCTGTACAGAAACGTTTCCTTGAAAAAATACAAACTTGGTTTAGTTGAGATTTTTCAACTCATCATTTAAACATTCAATTTTATCAATACCACAGTCTGTCAAAGTTTTAGCTTCTCTCATGTCTTAGCTTTGAAATGACATAACGGTCACTGTGCATAACAAAAAGGATACGACTGTGTCTTTGACCAATTAAGGATCAACACAAGCAAATGCTTATTTTAATTTCATAGTCTCAATTAAAGCTAAAAGAATAATATACACATCAATTTATATTACCCCCAGTTTTTGTTGCTCAGTCTTAAGTTTTCTTTTTTGTGTTTGGTGTACTATTATTTATCTGTTGGTCTTTATTTTTTTTATTTCGAACCATGTAGTTGTCAGTTTATTTTCGACTTAGGTTCTAATGTCCCCTGGTATCTTTGTCTTTGATTTTTTTTATCTCTCGTTTAAACTTTGCAGAACTCTGCATTTACACCTATAGTGAATTTGTCATTTGTTGAAAATTACATTTTGTGATTTACCTTCATCGACGAAATCCACGAAAATTGGTATCCAACGAATAAAATTAAATTCACAGTATAATGAAAGTAACATGATATGTTTTGATACGATTAACCAGATGGTGCAAACATTGTAAATTAGTTATGATATGAATATTGAATAATAAAAAATGTGTTTCTTAATTGTTCAATAGGTTAAAGTGAAAATAAACAATTAAGGGAGTTCGCTTCTCAGTTTGAAAATAGTAAGCTTTTCAAAACACTTGTTTATATTGATAGGGAATTAATAAAAGAGCAAAACAAATATATAGGTCAATGTCCTTGTTTTCGAGATATTAGCCATTGCAATTTTGGCAAAAAAATATTCTCTTTTGACTTTTAATAGCTTTATTATTGACAAGTAAAAGTTCTCAAAAATTATAAAAAAATATTTAAAATTTTTAAAGACTTTTACAGATGACTTATTACACATGCGAAAGATTTATAAAAAGAAACATTGGGATCAATTTGCATTTTTTTTAAGACATTCAAATGGATAAAACCAAAGGGGTAAAAAAATCAGACATAAATTCCAAAACATGACAAGCGAACACCTTTAACATGTTTAAGGATACTCAATATAAAGCAAAATGATTATATTCTGTTCTTTCCAAGGCCAACAGGTAAAATCACATAACCATGTATAAAGTCTAGGTCAACACGTCATGTCTCGTTATTCATTGTCAAAAGTACAAAAAAAGAACTCCGAGATTAATTCTAATCGGAAAGTTCCTAGGCAAATGGCCAATTTTAAAAGCTCAAACATATCACACGTTATGATTTATGTGTTGACTGTCCCTTTGGTATCTTTCGTCCCTCTTTTATGATAACAAATGTTATATTCCTGATTTGGTACAAGTATTTTCTTATGTATTGTGGATTAAACCTGGTTTTATAGCTAGCTAAACCTCTCACTTATATTCCATTATTTGATGTATCGACAAAACAAACAGACATAATAGGTAAAATGTACAGCAGTCAAAAATTGTTATAAACTTAATTACTATATAAAAAACAAAAGTAAAGAAAACGGAATATAGACCAAACAGATTCGAATACAAGACTAGAATATAAAAATTTACCATAGCAAAATAACACAATGATGATATGTATAAATACTGGGCCATTGTCAAATGAATATTACCAACATAAGCTAAAAGGTAATTGTAATAATTTAAGTAGACGAATTAAAGAATACTACAACACGTTATTAAGATGATAAACAACAACTTGGTGTAATGCGTGTAGGTTGCAGTCTTGTAATTGACTGCTTCATAGGCTTACATGCAAAACAGCTGATCTTTGAAAAAAATGCTACGTAGAAAACAAATTTCATGTTCATATCATATATGTACTAATGTGAAATTGTGATTTAATCGGAAAAAAAAGTGGGTCATGCTACGAAGAATAACAAGTTACGTAATCCTGAAGTCAAAACATTTTTTTACTACTTTCTGGTTGCTGTTTTTACTAGGCCGCACCACTTCCAGTAAACATGATATCCTTCCACTTTCCTGGATTGATATCCCCCAAAAGATGCAAGATTTTTTTAAAGTCTATATATATGTTTCAATTCAGCATAAACCTATAATCAAACAGAAAAAAAATGAGTTCAGAAAAAAATTAAGAAAAAAAGGCACTTTTTTGTTTCCCTCCATGTTTTGACATGCACCGGAAACTGGGGTTGTAATACAAGACTGGTACCAATAACAAAAATGACATGTTTTAAAAAAATAAATCATTTACTTAGTTTCATTGAATAGCCATATTTGAACATAAAAAATGCTATTAAAAGAACCGTTTGGTTGTTTAATAAAAATAACCCCACTATTAAAGCAGTACCCGTTTCTGAAAACAGGCAGAATTTGGAAATCAGTCATGTCTATCACATGGTCTGTAAACTCATTCTAGTCTGTCTTGATGACTGTTTTCTTATTATTTGGATACTGTGAAGCTAGAAGAGTATTCTTATCTATTATTTTTTTTCCTTCTGTTTGATTGAAGCACATTCAATAGTTTACCCCTCCCTCTTTTTTCAATGAAATCTACCCAAGTGGGCCTCTTGTTTAAGTCAAAATTGAAAAACTACCCAAAACTTTTTCATATTGAAGAATTTGCTACAATACAACTATCTGAACACAAGAAAGACCATACCTTTCACTTTTTTTACTATACTGGTCTTTATACATGCCTACTATATCATGGTTTTTAGACTGTACTTGACACACCAATGCATATAAAATTTGAAATAAAATTCAAGAATAAACAAATTGAATACTCAAATTAGTGTTTTTGGTGAGAATATTGATTATTTGTCACACCTAATCACAAAAATCCTTGTTACGAAGGACATTTTAGAAAAATTCTACTTTTTAAACAAATTTTTAACCCAAATATGGAAATCTCAATTAACCATGCAGTGCCGCAGACGGGAAAAGAAGTATAGACTCATGAAAAATGAAATTTTTTTGAAAATCTTTTCACCAAAAGGTCATTGTATACTTATTCTACCTAAATGTCAACAATTAAGCCATAAAAATAATAACTCTATAGAAAAATATTACATTTGTATGTACATTTAGCTGTCTCTTCAACTTTGCACTAATTTTCAATAAAACTGTGCATCTAAAATTTTCATTACAAGAAGAAGATTTCATTGAAAAAGAAATCTTTCTGTTCTTTTTAATTGGAAATCATGTATGTAATACCATCAAAATCTCAATTTGCCTCAAACTGTTGTGCTTTATATCTATAAGTACTTTTGAATGGTGTCTAGTATAAAAAAAGCATAATTATTACATAATTTCAGTTTTTTCAGTGTAACTTGATACCTAAACTACATAAGTGTCCTTACAAACAACGGTATATTGCTGGGTCTTCCAAGTGCTCCACGAAACCTCTTTCTAAATTATTAACATCTACTTTATCAGCAATCAAAGACGGGCTTCAAAGTTATTGTGAAACTGCCTATTCTAGAGGTGGCGTGAATCAGATGTGGATACTTAAAAATTCCAAAGATATTTTAGAGAACATACCATCTAACTCTCTTTCATCTTGTAACAGTATTAAAACATTTGACTTTTCTACTCTTTACACAAGTATTCCACATTCCAAACTAAAAGACAAATTGAAAGAGTTGGTATTACTTTGCTTCATAAAAAAGAATGACCAACGTAGATACAAGTATCTTGTCTTAGGGAGAGATAAATCATACTTTGTAAAGAATCACTCTGATTCAAACAAAAAATTCTCTGAAACCGATATTATCAAGATGCTTGATTTCTTGATTGACAACATATTTGTAACGTTCGGAGGACGTGTTTTTCAACAGACTGTCGGCATCCCAATGGGAACAAACTGTGCTCCTCTACTTGCCGACTTGTTTCTTTATTATTATGAGGCTGACTTCATGCAGGAACTTCTTATGAAGAAAGATAAGAAGTTAACAATATCCTTTAACTCTACTTTCCGCTATATAGATGACGTTCTTTCACTAAACAATTCAAAATTTGGTGACTATGTGGAACGCATCTATCCCATCGAATTGGAGAAAAAAGATAATACAGATACAGTTAAGTCGGCTTCATATCTTGACTTACATCTAGAAATTGACAATGAGGGTCGGTTGAAAACAAAACTTTACGACAAAAGAGATGATTTCAGCTTTCCAATTGTGAACTTTCCATTTCTAAGTAGCAACATTCCAGCAGCACCTGCATACGGGGTATATATCTCCCAATTGATACGATATTCCCGTGCTTGCATTTCCTATTATGATTTTCTTGATAGAGGGTTACTGCTCACAAGGAAGCTATTAAACCAAGAGTTCCAAATGGTGAAGTTGAAATCATCCCTTCGTAAATTTTACGGACGCCATCACGAGTTGGTTGACCGTTATGGAATAACCGTTTCACAAATGATATCGGATATGTTCCTTACGTCGTAACTACAATCCCCTTCCCTTTCATGAATGTGACCTTCCGAATTAGACTATTTACCGGATAAGCAACACGACGGGTGTCACATGTGGATCAGGATCTGCTTACCCTTCCGGAGCACCTGAGATCACCCCTAGTTTTTGGTGGGGTTCGTGTTGTTTATTCTTTAGTTTTCTATGTTGTGTCATGTGTACTTTTGTTTTTCTGTTTGTCTTTTTCATTTTTTGCCATGGCGTTGTCAGTTTGTTTTAGATTTATGAGTTTGACTGTCCCTTTGGTATCTTTCGTCCCTCTTTTGATACCCCATGATTTTTTTCTCTTAACAAGTCCTTAAATCATGATGTTTTATCATTCTAGGCAAACAAAAGTCCACATGAGCTACTTTCTTGCAGCGAACATTTGAAAAAAATTACCCTATGCAGGTTGCAGTCTTGTAATTGACTGCTCCATAGGCTTACATGCAAAACAGCTGATCTTTGAAAATAAAAAAATAAAAAATGCTACATAGAAAACAAATTTCATGTTCATATCATATATGTACTAATGTGAAATTGTGATTTAATCGAAAAAAAAGTGGGTCATGCTACGGAGAATAAAAAGTTACGTAATCCTGAAGTCAAAACATATGTTTTCTACTTTCTGTTTGCTGTTTTTACTAGGCCGCACCACTTCCAGTAAACATGATATCCTTCCACTTTCCTGGATTGATATCCCCCAAAAGATGTAAGATTTTTTAAAAGTCTATATATATGTTTCAATTCAGCATAAACCTATAATCAAACAGAAAAAAATGAGTTCAGAAAAAAAGGCACTATTTTGTTTTTCTCCATCATGTCCATGTTTTGACATGCACCTGAAACTGGAGTTGTAATACAAGACTTGTACCTGTAGTGTTAAATGTACTTGTGATTACCAGGTCAACTGCATTCTATACATCAGAACTTAAAATAGGATCTTCCGAAGAGGATTAAAAGAGGGAAACGGGCAGGGTATTTCAACCTGGCTACATATGCATGTAGGTATCAAATATTTCTAACTTCAGATACGTTGTTTTTAATTTTTTGCTACTTTAAAAAGAAACTTAGATATGATAATCTGTTGAAGGCAACAAAGAAAACATACGCAACTTGGGTAAAATTTTATAATTGGGGCCTAATCATGAGGAAAATTTATCTAAACAGTATTATATTCTTAAAAGATTGATATTGCAAGATAATCCCTTCACGTATGTTATCTTTGACAGAGAGGCATTTTACGGGAAATAGTTGAATAGACATATTGTGCTAGAACTATCCAAAATTAAAATTTGAAGCTGAATTTTCTACCAAAATCTGGAAGGGCAATTTGAAAAAAAATACACTAAAAAACAAGAACACAAAAAATCATCATATGACATGACAGAGTTTCACAATGATCAATATGTAGCAGAACTGAACTATTATAATGACAGAATTCTACAAAGAGTACAAACCTGACTGTAAACAACAGCTAAATTACGATGGTTGGTGCTATATCCAAAGATTGCACCAGTAATCACCAACCAAACAATATGATTAAACGTTTAGTTAATTCCAATAAGTAAACAGTTTCAAACATAAACGAGATGAACTGTCTTGTATATCTATGTTTAATTTATGCAGTACTACGAATGATTGTCCTCTTTAATTCCACTTTTTAGGACAGGTAGAATTTACCGTTATATCAAATAAATAGGTTTTGTAAAGCATGCTTGAAAATAAAAAATAAAATGTATGAAATCAGTATTTACCTTAGGTTATCAGTTATTTCTGATAACATCAAAACTGAAGATAAAACTCCGTCTTACTATACTTTTTTTCTTACATATAAAACATGAATTATTGATCTACATGGTTTTTTTTTGTTTTATTTAAATGATTAGAATGTAAATCAATATGGTATAGTTTTGTCAGCGACCACAGATTGTTTATCATTCAATCAATAATTATTTTCTTTTTGAAATTTTTTTTTTTTAGAAGCCCATAGGTTGAATTAATATAAATTATTTCATGGAGAGAGACAACCTTTAAAATTACATTGAAAATTGTTTAAATGCTTTGTTTGCATGTGATGAATGTTGTTATGCTTGTTTGTACTGTATTCCTGTCAAATATTGTTGTCATTTTAGGGATGTTTTTTTTAACATTGCCACATAAGTGGGAGGTTTGGTTATATAAAGCAGGTTCAACCAACCATTTTTCTAAAATTCCTGCATCAAGTCAAGAATATGGCAGTTGTTATAAAACAATACGTTTTTATATATTTGACGTTGGCTTTTGTTGCACTTCAGTGTTTATGTTTTTCCATAGTTTTCCTCTTTTGGTTGATGTGTTTCTTCGGTTTCAATAAATAACCTGGATTCTCTCAATAAATGTATGACTTATTAACAGCGGTATACTACTGCTGCCTTTATTCAACATCAGCGTGTATGTCTCCAACACACATAATTAGTTCCCCTTGTTATTTTCGTAGTAGAGCATTGACAACGACTATAATCCTATCCGTGTGATCAGTTTTCATCTATGGGGATGCATTAATTTTCGTATGTACATTAACCAATTTGTGTGGATTTTATTTTCGTAGATACGTGTTTTCGTGGTTTTGCCAAGGTGTGCATACACTCCCATAACAAAATTTTGGGACAATAGAGTTCATGGTTCCCATTTAACCACGGAATCAACGAAAACTGTTATCGAACGAATAATAATGAATCGACAGATTTTTTGCCTCACATATACAATGTACACAATGAAAACCATACTTTGCTTGAATAGGAATATACAGTTAATTGAGCAATCCGTCTTTTATGAGGCCCTATCATAGTTAAAGGTTTAAGGTATTGTTTGTTTTTTTTTTAAAGTTTTCTTTGATTTAAATGTGAAAATTGTAATTTCGAATTTCTACAAATAAATGGCTCTACAGTGATACTCGAGATACAAATATTTTTAAATTCCATTATTAAAGATATGACGAGCATGAAACCAAATAATTTTGTGACATAAAAGGTACAGCTCATACACATCTTTGGGTTACGGAGACACATTCCTTATTTTTTTCCAAAATAGCAAATTTTGATAATACAAATCCATATGTTCATGTAAGGACCAAAGTACATTAAAATTGAAATTGAGTAAAGTTTACATTTTACAAAACAATGCGTATAATACATTCCGTTTGTCACACATGTAGCTCTGATACAAAAAAAAATACAATTTTATTCCACAACGCTTCAGTGGACATTATTTATATATCAAAATAATTTTGAAACATTAAATGAACAATAAAGAATTATTACAAAAATTTCAAAAAAAAATGCAATTTTCAAATATAATGTATCAATTGAAATCTATGAACTATGATCAGATCTGAAATAACATATTATGCTTAATTAGGGCGGATGTTGTAATGGACAAAATTCGTTTTGATGATCATTAATTCCAATAATCAAATACACGTGTAAAACATCAAACTATTGATGAAAATTAGTATGCTTTGAACTTTCAATAATACATTTATCAAACGTGACAGCTGTTTTGACAGAACATGAACTTCATTTGTTTTTGCTTTCTTATAATTTAAATCATGTTTAATTCAAGGGTCAATGGAATTCATGGTTCACAGTTAACCACGAAATCCACGAAAATTGCTATCCAACGAATTTTAATGAGTTCACAGTAATTTATTGCACACATTTACAATGTACACATCATAAACCATGCTTCGCTTTGTAGGGAAAATACAGTAAGTTGAGCAATCCTTCTACTATGATGCCATAGTTAAGAAAGAGGGACGAAAGATACCAAAGGGACTGTCAAACTCATAAATCGAAAAAAAACTGCCAACGCCATGGCCAAAAATGAAAAAAACAAACAGACAACAAAAGCACACACAACATAGAAAACTTAAGAATAAGCAACACGAACCCCTTTACATCTAAAAAAATGTTTAAGTTTTTTGAAAATTATTTTGATTTAAGTGAGAAAATTCCTTTTTTCAAATTTTTGGAAATAAATGTCTCTACAGCGAATCACAAATATTTGAAAATCCAAAGGTTATTAAAGATATGACAAGCCCGTAAACCAAAACTAAAACAAATGGGATAGTCTCAGTTAAATCTTGAGGTTGAGGAGACACCTTCCTTTATTTAAAGTAGTTCATTTTTTGTCCAAAATAGCAAATTTGGATAAAACAAATCCTTATTTTCATGCCAGAACCTAAGTACGTTTAATATACGCTTTTTGAAACTGAGAAGATTTTATAGTTTACCAAAAAATGCGTATAATACATTCATTTTGTCACATGTGCAACTCTGATACAAAGAAAACAATTATATTGCAAAACGGTTGAGCGGACATTATTTAAATATTGAAATAATTTTCAAGACATCAAACACACCACAAAGAATTATTACAAAAATTGAAATAAACACTATAATTTTCAAATACAACATTCAATTGAAATCTATGAACTATGGGCAGATCTGAAATAATATATGATGCTCGATTAAGGCGAATATTGTAATGCACAAAATTCGTTTTGATAATAAATCATTAATTTCAAATAATCGAATACACGTGTAAGACATTAAACTATTGATGAAAATTAGTATGCTTTGAACTTTCAATAATACATTTATCAAACGTGACAGATGCTTTGACAGAACATTAACTTCATTTTTTTGGATTTCTTATAATTTCAATCATGTTTAATTCAAGGGTCATTTAGGATCTTATTTTATCTATATACTATAAGAAAAGCAGATGTGGTATGATTGCCAATAAGACAACTCTCCTCATGAGACAAAATGACACAGAAAATTAACAATTATAGGTCACCGTACTGCACTGAGCAAAGCCCATAACGCATAGTAAGCTATAAAAGATCCCGAAATTACAATGCAAAACAATTTAAACGACAAAACCAATATATAACCGCCTAATTTATGTACAAAAATGAACGACAAACAAATATGTAACATAGAAACAAACGACAACCACTGAATTACAGACTCCTGACTATGAACAGGTACATACATAAATAATTTGGCGGAGTTAAACATGTTAGCGGGATCCCTAACCTGGACAGTGGTGATACAGGACAACTTAAGAACGAACCATAAAAGTCAGTTGAAAAAGGCTTAACTCATCAGATGGATACTAATACAAATACTACATAGAGTGGACGCGGAAAAAACATTTTTAAAAGAAAAGAGATATTTGCTGACGAAAGGTATGGATGAAGTCCCTCATTCAAACCTTTCATGTCCGTAAAAAAAAAGATAAATATCCGGGAAAATCATGAACACTTCGGATTGCTTTTATGAATTTCTTTTTACATATAATTTACCCTCGTCCGTCTATAGGTTATCAAAATTGACCTCTGGTTATGCTCTTATTCTTTTTCAACATTTCAACTACAATGAAAAAAAAGCAATATAAAGGTAATGGTTCTAAAATTTGATAGATCATGCCGCAATACGAGGGCCATGAACAACATAAACCTTATCATGTGTACAAAATGCGAATCTAGAACTTCCTTCATTCCTAAAACAATCTGGAAGGGCAATTTAGAAATACAAAAACAAACATCATATGACTTGACAGAGTTTCACAATGATCAATATGTACAATGTAACAGAACTGAACTATTATATTGACAGAATTCTATGACAAACACAAACCTTACCTTAAGCTACAGCTACATTTCCCCTGTTGGTGCTATATCCAAAAATTGCATCTCTTATCACCAACCAAACAATATGATTAAACGTTGAATTAATTCCAATAAATTAACCGATTCAAGCATAAACGTGATGATCTGTCTTGTGTATTTATAATTAATTTAAGCCATGCTACGGATGTTTGCCCTCTTTAATTTTACTTTTTCTGGACTAGTAGAATTTAAACATTAAATCCAATAAAAAGGTTAAGTAAAGCATGCTTTAAAATAGAAAATAAGTTAATTAGCAGTATTTACCTTAGGCTGTCAATTATTTTTGATAACATAAAAACTGATTATTAAACTTTGTCTTACTATACTTTTTTTTCTTACATACGAAACATGAATATTGATCTGCATGGTTTTTG
>CM034351.1:34303763-34375375 GCA_019925275.1 Mytilus edulis | reverse complement strand
ATAGTAAATGAGTTATATTTTGTTGTAAGGATTGATTGTATAATAAAATAGGTAGCAATATTTGAATATTATGACTTAAGAATTTTGTTCGCATCAATTAAAAGTGCCAGCATGTCCTTTTTGTATTCAAAATATTGAATCGTAAACAGAATTCAATAGTTTTTTTACCTTAGACTGACTCATATATAAATTTATTTGTTCGCAACACTCAAAACTGACCATTTAAGCATTTCATTATGTAAATCTATATCTGTATATAACCGCATAGTAAATGAGTCATATTTTCATGTGGGAATTGATTGTATAATGAAAAAGATAGCAGTATTTGAATATTATGACTAAAAATTTTTAAATATTATGAAAACAAAATTCAATAGTTTTCATTTCTCAGACTGACTCATATAATAAAATTATTTGTCCGCAACAACCAAAAATGACCATATAAGCATTTTATTATGTAAACATTCTATATAGCGGCATAGTAAATGAGTTATATTTTCATGTAAGGATTTGATTGTATAATAAAATAGGTAGCAATATTTGAATATTAAAACTAACAAATTTTGTTCGCATCAATTTAGAGTGCCAGCATGTCGTTTTTTTATTCGAAATATTGAATCAAAGACAAAATTCAGTAGTTTTCATACCTCACACTGACTCATATAATAAAATTATTTATCCGCTAAAAACCAAAACTGACCATATAAACATTCTATTATGTAAATCTATATAGCCGCATAGTAAATGAGTTATATTTTCATGCAAGGATTGATTGTATAATAAAATAGGTAGCAATATTTGAATATTATGACTTAAAAATTTTACTCGCATCAATTTAGAGTGCCAGCATGTCCTTTTTGTATTCAAAATATTGAATCGTAAACAAAATTCAATATTTTTTTTAAATTAGACTGATTTATATCATAAATTTATTTGTTTCGCAACACTCAAAACTGACCATATAAGCATTTCATTATGTAAATCTATAAAGCCGCATAGTAAATGAGTCATATTTTCATGAGGGAATTGATTGTATAATGAAAAAGATAGCAATATTTGAATATTATAGCTAAAAAATTTTGTTCGCATCAATTTAGAGTGCCAGCATGTCCTTTTTTTAATTCGAAACATTGAATCAAAAACAAAATTCAGTAGTTTTCATACCTCAGACTGACTCATATAAAAAGATTATTTGTCCGCAACAACCAAAACTGACCATATTAACATTCTATTATGTAAATCTATATAGCCGAATAGTAAATGAGTTATATTTTCATGTAAGGATTGATTGTATAATAAAATAGGTAGTAATATTTGAATATTATGACTAAAAAATATTGTTCGAATCAATTTAGAGTGCCAGCATGTCCTTTTTGTATTCAAAATATTGAATTGTAAACAAAATTCAGTAGTTTTCATACCTCAGACTGACTCATATAATAAAATTATTTGTCAGCAACAACCAAAACTGACCATATAAGCATTCTAGTATGTAAATCTATATAGCTTCATAGTAAATGAGTTATATTTTCATGTAAGAATTGATTGTATAATATAAAAGGTAGCAATATTTGAATAGTATGACCAAAACATTTTGTTTCCATCAATTAAGAATGCCAGCATGTCCTTTTTTTTTCTTCAAAATATTGAATCGTTAACAAAATTCAGTAGTTTTCATACCTCAGACTGACTCGTATTATAAAATTATTTGTTTCGCAACAACCAAAACTGACCATACTAGCATTTTATTATGAAAATCTATATAGTCACAAAGTAAATGAGTTATATTTTCATGCAATAATTGATTGTATAATATAAAAGGTAGCAATATTGGAACAGTTCGAATAAAAAAATTGGTTCGCATCAATTTAGAGTGCCACAATGTCCTTTTTTTATTCAAAATATTGAATCGTATACAAAATTCAGTAGTTTTCATACCTCAGACTGACTCATATAATAAAATTGATTGTCCGCAACAACCATAACTGACCATACTAGCATTTTATTATGAAAATCTATATAGCTGCATACATTATTAAATGAGTTATATTTCATTTAAGGATTGATTGTATTATATAAAACTGGAAGGTAGCAATATTTGAATATTATGACTAAAAAAATGTGTTTGCATCAATCATGTCAATTTAGAGTTCCACCATGTCCTTTGTTATTCAAAATATTGAATTGAAACAAATTTCAGTAGTTTTCATACGACTGAGTCGTATTAATAAAATATTTGTCCAACAACCAACACCGACCATATTGGCACTCTATATAGCTGAATAGTAAATGAGTTATATATCCATGTAAAGGATAGCAATATTTGAACATTTAAATTTGCGGAATTGTACAAATGACGTACATACTTATATTACACTTTATAAATATCCCGTACAATTTACGTTTGATAATTTCAGTCGGGGCACTTAGCGAACTCCATAATATTATGGAATTCCGTAATTTTTGTGGAAAATTAAAGTTGTCTCCCTTTGACTAACAGGCTAAATTTAAGATGGGAGATAACTATATTTTGAAACTGATTCTCTTCAAAAAAAAGGGAGACAAATGAAATCTATTTATTGTTTTCTTAAATACAATGGAAAAAAATATATAATAACATGAAGGGATGCTACCTCGGTGAAGAGTACTCGCTCGGTAAAACATTTACAAAATGGAAACACAAAATTATATCCATTTTATGTATTGTGGGTCGTTGTCTTTTTCCTTGTTTTATATATGTAAACTGTATATTATGTATAATGTTTTAAGCCATTGGCTCATATGGGCGTAAAGTTCTTTTCAATAAAGAATTTAAGGACTTATAAACGTAAAACCCTCAACATTATAACAATGGACTAGATAATATGAATTATATACCATATAAATCATAATTAAAAGCTTATTTAATACATGACATACATGTTCTTATTTTATTATGTAAACTGACAACTATCTAATCCAGTAATTAAGTGATATCTATAGAAAAAAATATTACTTAAACAACAGTATTAAGGGACCGTAAAAAACACATTTTTAAAATAATCAACAAAGGGGTGATGTTTGAACTAACTGATGATCACTGATGACTTTAATAATTTTCTGAGGGTCTACATAAGGTGCATTGAATTTGTTTGATCTAAAAGTAGTATCTTGACAACTGTGCCTGGGATGAGGCTAATTCTCAACTTTATTTGTAACTAACAGTCCTGCTGATGAAAATATATGCTCTGACGGTATAAATGGTGAGGGAATGACTTAGATTAGCTTAAAATGTAAGATTTTGAAAACTGATCTTGTTCATGGCATACCTCTGTTTGGGAGAATTTTAAATGAGAGCTAAGCGGAAATATTCGATTCGTATTTTAATTATCGAAAAATATTAGATAGTATAATTGCAGGACATAAATACAACTATTGACAAATTGTTGATGCAATCACATTGACGTATGCGTATCTGTTTCCATATGTGTGCTATAAATACATTATAATCTGCAGAGATATATAAACTGTGTAATTATAAATCGTCTAAGCTACAAAATATTGTGTTTTATCAATGAAGTGAAATACGATACTAATACATCTGTGTACTGTAAGCTGCAGTAACAAGGTATTTGATTTTTAATGGCTCAAGTGCATCAGGAAACCTCATTATATCTAGTGATAGTTCAACGATTAGACATTTCTCTTAAGCTAGAAACAGAGGTCACATTGGTACGCTGATCCCTCAAATTGCACTTGCCACTTTAATATATAATATTTTGTGATAAAAGTTTAGAGATTAACTTTGAAAACAAACAACGCATCACAATACACAAGCGTAGATATTAGTTATAAATTATTATTTTTGTTTTAACTTTAATTGTTAATATGCTTCTGAAGGAAAACAAACTAATCGACGACACAAAATAAAATAAAACTAAATTAATCATTTGAAAAAGACTATATAATAGAAAAACACTCACAACAAATTTATGAGTTTGTTTGAATGTTAAATTCGTTTTTTTTTTTTTTCGTATGTTCTAAGAGGGGGGATAGGAGGGGTCCTGATCCCGAAATCCCGGACTTAAAAAACGAAATCCCGAGGTCCCGAATTTAGATAAAGTAAATCCCGACGTCCCGAAATCCCGAAATCCCGAGCTTAAAAACACCAGATCCCGGAGTCCCGATAAAGGTCCTATCCCCCTTCTTCTTACTTTCACGGACTTCAACGTGAAAGGTTGCTGGAATTTAAATTAAATTTATAATAAATGCTAAAAGCTTGTGAAATACTAGAACTCTTTTCTTCTCGCGTTTGTTTGAATTATATGACTAATGTTATGGCATATTCAACTAAACTGGGAAGCAGCGCTGTATTTTGTTTACGTGCTAATGTACAAGTAGATTTAAATAGTCAACAAAACTTAATATGACTCCGCGAGCACCACAGTCTTTCCTCTGACATATAATACAGGGGCGGATCTAGCCATATTAAAAGGGGGGTCCTAAACTCAGGACAAAAAGGGGGGGGGGGGGGTCCAACTATATGTTCCCATTCAAATGCATTGATCGGCAAAAAAGAGGAGGGTTCAAACACCCGGACCCCCTCCCCCTGGATCTGCTAATGTAATAGTTCTTATTAATTGCCTCGAAAAATATCACTCATACGAAAGATGTCTATGCCAGCACGAAACTGACGGGTCGGTTTGAACATGACATGACACATTTAATTGTATTGCAATACATGTATTGTAATCTTTCTTTTAACATAAGCAGTATTGTTCATATGTTCAATTAATTTATGAAACTTTTCTAGGAGTTTTTGCTTAATTTTATTCTAATAATACGGTAGAGAATTAATATTTCCTGCAGGAAAAAAATGAGTAACAAGTCAACCTTCAATATTATTGCATTCATCACACAAAAAAACTACAAACAAGCTGTCCCAAGTCAGGATCATGTAATTCAGTGGTTGTCGTTTGTTGATGTATTACATATTTGTTTTTCGTTCATTTTTGTACGTTATTTAGGTTTGCATTGTTTTATATTTGTCATTTCGGAACCTATTATAGCTGACTATGTGGTTTGGGTTTTGCTCATTGTTGAAGACCGTACGGTGACCTATAATTGTTAGTTTCTATGTCATTTGGTCTCTTGTGGAGAGTTGTCTCATTGGCAATCATACAACATATTTTTTATAAGATAAAGTTTAGTTCACGATTTCTGAAATCTTTCAACATCAAGAATCACTTACACAGTGAAAATTGTTTTTCTTGAACTTGAGGTGAGTGATATTTTCCCCATATCGAAGTCCTAACTAATATTTCATGTCGAGTTTTTAGCATTGCATACTGAAAGAGGAAAAAAAGGAATATTGCAGCTAGACAAAGTCTTTCAATTTTATTTATTCATTCATTGTCTGCACTGTAATGAAAGATTCGAATTACCTCTATTTTCACTACTGTCCCGGAATATTGTGCGAGTTAAAACAAACCAAAAAAAACGCCAGTTTAATAATAACGGGAGGCTCAAAATAGCCTGTGTTGCTCATCTTGGTATATATCATATTAGACAAAGACACACTTCAACATAGTAGACGAGAAAAGTATTAATGACAAAAACAGATATGGTTTTTTTATCTTATATTGGCGGTCATTTAAGTCATTTAAGTCTGTTCAGTTTCTCTCATTTATATCTTATTTAGGACTAAATGCTTAAGTTTCAAAGATATAAATCAAACACTGCATCCCCGCTTATTTACTATTTAGCCATTCTGCCATCTTGGTTGATATTTGGTCAATGGATACATTTTTTTGAACTAGATACCCTAGGGATTGTTTATGCAAAGTTTGTTTTAATTTGGACAAGTATAGTTTCAGAGGAGATTTTTTTGGCAAAGGATTACCGAAATGTAAGACAAATTGTGGGAAATTAACTGTAAAAGGCAATAACTACTTTTTGTAGACCTTGTTTTGCTGAAAAAGTTTGCTGTCAACAGTTTTTCTTCATGGATGGTAATATTCAGGATGATAGCCAAGAACTGCAAAATTTTCTTTCAACTATCAGTTCAAGGGGAAACAACACAACAACGGGTTGTCTAATGCATTGGCAGATAACTTTTGACTGAACGAACATAAGATTTGCTATAAATGCTTTAGTTTCGGAGATTTATACGCCAAAAACTGCATTTTACCCCGATGTTCTATTTTTAGCGATGACTGCCATCTCGGTGCACAAGCGTGGTCATATGCATCGGAATTAATTTTTTATCTACATACCCTAATAATGATTTAGGCTGAAATTGGTTTTATTTGGCCCAGCAGATTCAGAGTGGAATATCTTTGTAAAAGCTATCAGACGACAACGACGGACGAAGGACGACAATTGATGAGAAAAGTTTAATAAATAATCTCATTTTGTCACTTTTGGCCTGGTGAGCTTAAAAGGAGATATTTGTAATTTGTAAATTTTATATACACAGTTATACATATTTTCTTGGATTGAAAAAAAACCCAAACTAATCATAATGCATCTCGTTTGAATTGTTTTATCATTTGTAATTTCGGGGCCTTTCATATAGCAGACTATGCTGCACGAATTTTACTCATAGTTGAAAGTTGTATCATGACCTTTATAGATATAAGAAGATAACATATGATTGCCAATGAGACAACTCTCCATTAAAGTCATATTTTTTTAAAGATAAACCATTGAAGGTCAAAGTACAGTCTTATATGTACCATTTACTAGTTTTCTGGATCTTGAGTTGATTAAGAGAGCATGAAACTAAAAAGACTCAATGTGTCAGTGGCAACTCAGGCGCGGATCCAGAGGGGGGAGGGGGTCCGGGGGTTGGAACCCCTTTTTTGTTGGACGATCAATGCATTTGAATGGGGACATGTAATTGGAACACCCCCCCCCCCTTTGTCCTGGGTTAGGACCCCCTCCCCGTTTTTTAAAATGGCTGGATCCGCCCCTGCAACTATTTGATACCCTTTGATAATTTGATTCACTTCATGTCAAACCACCTTTTAAAAAGTCACACTTACAATTTTGTAAATATACACGTGGCTTAAGCATAGTTTCATCAAATTTATACCGTTGGTTTTCCCGTTTGAATGGTTTTACACTAGTAATTTTGGAGCCCTTCATAGCTTGTTGTTCGGTGTGAGCCAAGGCTCCGTGTTGAAGGCCGTACATTGACCTATAATGGTTTACTTTTTTTAAAATTGTTATTTGGATGGAGAGTTGTCTCATTGGCACTGCACACCACATCTTCCTATATCTAAGAGCTGGTCTTGAGAGACATCCCCTGGAGCTACATATTAAATTTCAATCTATATTGTATGGTATACGTTTATATTCTCATGCCATTTTTCCTCTTGTAAAGGAATCATTTATTTTGTCTCAAAGCTTAGACTATGTGCGAATTTATTCTTCAGTTGGTTCTCATATGTAAAACATGTATCAGAAGAAACTGGTATGGATTTAGACACTTTCAAGAAATATTCCTCTCATAAGATAACTAAAACTATTAGAGAACAAATAAAATTGAAATTGAAGGATTTTTATGAAAAGATAGTAAATGATAAGATATGAAGGATAACAGCAAACTCACTATTTTTTAATCTTGTAAGACTAAATAATACAAATGAAAAATATTTAACTTACTCAAAATTTTAATTTAGAAAACTAATAACAAAACTAGAATTAGAGATCATAATTTATTAATAGAAAAAGGAAGATATCTTAGAATGCCAATATATACAGAAGAAAGATTAACTGCAACCAATTTGAAGATGAAATTCATTTCTTTTCTATTTTGTAATAGTAACAGTAATAATAGAAAAGTGTCTTTTTATTTAATACCCAATCCAAGATCACACATTCAGGTAAATATAACAGGTGTTTTCGTCTTTCCTGTTATTTTTAGATTTCGGAGATAAAGCCACTGGCTAAAATCAAAACAGCTATAAGTTAAGCTTTACGATGTTTTATATTATATAACTTCCTCAATAGTGCAAAAGAATTACAATGAAAGTTGAATGGTAATGTTCCAAAAAGACAGAATAGATAGTTATTTCAGTAAATGGTCAATACTAAATATACAATGTATACATGTATCAATGTAAATGCACGGCATCTCTTCAGCTTGCCCGCTGTTATCTTATGAACAAGTCACACTAGACCGCGATCGCACCACGATCAGCGCGATATAAAAAGTATTCAGATCGTGTTGAGGTCGCGGTATGGGCGGCATGAAAATGTAAATTTTGGATGTGTTCACGATGCTACTACGACTTCATTACTTTTCTACAACGATTCCGCCAAGAGTATACCCCGTTTTCACCACGCTTGTTCTGCGACCTCACTACGATAATCACGATCTTGCTACGCTCATCACGTTCTTACTACGATTATACCACACTTTATCCGATTAAAAAACGATCTTAGCACGTTTCGTCTGCGATTAAAGAACGATTTTATCACGATCATTCCACGATCTTACCATGTTCATATGGCGATTTTACTACGCTCTCGGTAATATAATAACGTCAATATCATGTTGTCGGAGTCAATATAAATACTGTTCCATTCCTCCTTATTTTCATTTATACGTAGAATTCTCGATAACAACACAGACAGGCCACCAAAATCTACAATATTTTGTATTTGTGCATGATATGGATAGAGGTAGAGTCAGTGGGGCCTCTGATACGAATCCTGATCCAGATGAGATGTCGGATTAACCTATCACAACGTATATTGCTGATCTATCAAGATCAAATGAAGATATTTTATTGAACAATTAATAGTGGGATGATACAAATGTGTCAAGCATGGCTGAGCTGTTGGAGACTAGCGACATTAGATCCAAATTATATACAGACGAATAAAACCTGGGGAGCATTTACATGCTTTATTTGACAATGAGAATGAGCCCGAGCATGGCTATAAGTAAAAATGGTCGTAGTATAAACGTAGTAAGGTCGTAAGACGTGCGTTATTAGGACGGCATGAGCGTGCTAGAATCGTTCTATGATCTTTAAAGCGGGGTTTACACAGTGTCGATTATTGCTCCCGTTTGAGATCAGACTGCGCTAAGACTCAAAAGTTAAAAAGTTGGATTACCATCCTCAATGATATGGAATGTCCTGTTATTGCCTGAACGCTGTAGTATACGTTCGTAACACTCAGACTCCTACGGATCGGAGAGTTTGGACAAGCACCCCGACAGTTAGGTGCGTCCCTTAACATTCGGGAAGTCTCAATCAATTTTGTCTAGTCGAATTACAATCGTTATTATGTCGTGACAAATTCTCTAGTATCGCGATGATCAAAATCGTAACAATGATCTGTGACTAAGAATTTCATTATCCCAGGAATTGATCACCTTAGCCGTATTTGGCACAACTTTTTGGAATTGTTGGTCCTCAGTGCTCTTCTTCTTTGTATTTGTTTGGCTTTATAACTATTTGGAACTGAACGTCACTGATCAGTCTTATGTAGACGAAACGCGCGTCTGCCTTAAAAAACTATAATCCTTGTGTCTTTGATAACTATTTTCTGGACAGTGTCATGTGGAACGGGCATGATCTAGAAAGATTTACCATTGCTGTTTTTTTGCCGATTGAGTCCAGATTGCATCCCGAATGCGAACAGTCCAAGATACGAATGAGTCCAGCATGCCGTCTTATGACGGAAATTGATATATGAGATTTGAAAATTTTCAAAACTTTGTACTACAATGACGCACTGGGTCAGTTTATTAAGCGTGCTAGTTCACAAGGCAAATATAGAAAAAAGAAGAAATGGTATGATTGCCAATGCATCAACTCTTCACAAACGACCAAAATGGCACAGAAATTAACAACTATAGGTCAACATACCGCAAAGTCAGCTATAAAAGACCCCAAAATGATAATGTAAAACAATTTAAACGAGAAAAATAACGGCCTAATTTATGTACCAAAAAATGAACGAAAAACAAATATGGAACAGAAACAAACGACAGCCACTGAATTACAGGCTCCTGATTTGGGAGAGACACATACATACTGAATGTGGCGGGGTCAAACATGTTTGCGTGATCGCAACCCACTCCCTTACATGTAACAGTGGTGTAATAGTACAACATAAGAACGATCTATAAAAATCAGTTGAAAGTCTTAACTCGACAGATGATTAAAGATACAAATACTACATGAAAATACACGTGGACGTGTCCGGGTACTTGTACATCCCAAACAAAACCAAATAGACACTTAAGTACAAATATGAGAGTACTCACAGTAAGCCTAATAAACTCATCGTAGATACAAGGATTTAAATTTTGTATTTGAGCCAGACGCGCGTTTCGTCTACAAAAGGCTCATCAGTGACGATCGAATAAAGTTCGAAATTGAAGAGTTTCTACTCGAATACATTATTCTGACTCCTGGCAGACAAGATTTTCTTTTACACCTGTCAAGCGGAAAAGCAGCAAATACTGATTTTCAATTTATATGTTTGATCAGGCACAAGTCTTAATCCACGATCTTTTTTTCCCCCAAAAAATCTAAAACTTTCAGAATAAATCTTGGTAGAACTAAACAATTAATTTTTTGTGAGAGATGCATTCATCTGTTTACTTTTCTGTTGTTTTTTTTTGTAGGTGTTTTGTTACTCAGTATTTAATGTTGTTTTGTGTACTCTTTGTCTTTTTGTAGTTTTTTATACATTTCAGTACTAGGGTTTATTTCCGTTGTCATGGGCAGCCTCTTCATGGGTGTGTTACATGCGATACGTTTTTCGTGCAGTTTTGCAACATTCAGACATTTGAATGTGTCCCTGTCGAGCTGACACAATCACAATAGCCGCCTTTCGAATGTGTCTTAAAATATTCTTGTGTTACCTATTCTAAGATCGGTTCCGGACTCCTTTTTACTTTGCATATTGCTGTGTGTTTGTTGATTCCACATAGAATAGATGTACATGTATACATGGGGGGGGGGGGGGTCAGATTTCACTAAAGAAGTTATATATAAATTGAGGTCTAGCAGGACGGCAACAGTGCAGGCGATTGGGTGTCCCGGCGAGGGAAGAACAAAAAATTTGCGAAAGCAAGTTTACAGATCTAACATTGTTGGGTTGATGTTTGACGAGTTTTATATATATACTTATATATATTTATACGAGTCTAAATTCAAAACTACGTTCAAACCTATGATTGCGTTGGATAAAAACCGCAATTTTTATACTCGTGCATGTAAACCAAATTTCGTTGTAGAAAGGTCTAAAAACAGCACAAACAACATTTTCCAAAAGACCAAAATAGTGAAAAAGTATATTTAAACAAAACGCATTTGACTAACAGGTCGAACAACTGATGTTCTTTAACCCTGCTGACTGCCATTATATATATACATGCCGCATTTGTGCGGCTATTCTAAGTCGGGATTCTCTGGCCTATGTTAGTTTAGTATGGTTTTTTTTTACTACTTATTTTGGTTCCTTTATATGTTTCGGAGATTTTTTTTTATTAAATTTCATATTTGCGGAACTTGGATACAAACATACTGTTTAGATGCAAGCAAAACCTCACTTGTGGGATTTCCTCACTGTGTTGAAGACCAATTGGTGGCCCTGTGCTGTTTTCTGCTCTTTGGACGGGTTACTGTCTCTTTGACACATTCCCAATTTTCATTCCCAATTTTAAGTTCTAAAGTTTCCAATGAGAATAATGTCATGCTTTATACTATTCTAATATTGATAGACATTATATTTGTCAATATCTAAATGGTCAGAGTCAGAATTTTTTCACAACAATTAAAATCATGATGTTTAAACTCCATACAGTTGCATAAAGGACCTACATGTTTTACTTATGATTTATCTGTTCTTGTCCTGAACATGTTCGAAATATTTGTGACTGGACGTAAAGAAAATAACAATCAATTACAGCGAATCAGTTAAAAGTAATATGTAGTAATATAATAATGTTTTAGAAAAAAAATGTATAAAGCTAGTATACTAAAATGAAACTCGCATTTTATAACGTCCAACACATGCATTTCTTCTTTAGTATAGCGGATAATTATTTCGACAGGAAATCTCAATTGTTGACAGTCTAGTTGGAGCGTTTGTCTGAGATTTATTATCGGAACTCCCAGCCTGTTTATTCTAATTAGCAACAAGCCTAACTTTAACATTCCTATCTTGTTTGATAATCACAACAACGCGCCTTTTTCTATCTGCGGTAAATATTGGTGAACTTTGACATATATTTTCAAGGTTGTATAAAATATGTTGTTTTAAAATGCTACACAATAAATTTGCAATGAAACCTAACATAACGTATACTTGAGAGGCGGATCCAGCCATTTAAAAAAAAGGGGTCCAACATATGTCCCAATTCAAATGCAATAATAGTTATAAAAAAAGGGGGGGTTTCAACCCCTAGAACCTCACCCACCTCCACTCCGGAATCCCCAAACTGTAGTAAAATTTTAATTTACAAATCTACAAAAGTTACTTGCATGAAAATTGTTTTCCATTTTGTTTATAAAACTTGAGGAAGTCATAAAATTGAGAAAGGAAATGGGGAATTTGTCAAAGAGAAAACTACCCGACCATAGAAAAGACAACAGCAGAAGGTCACCAACATGTCTTCAACGTAGCGAGAAATTCCCGCACCTGGTCCTGGTCCCTATTAAACAAATATATACTAGTTCAGTGATAATGAACGCCATACTAAACTCCAAATTGTACACAAGAAACTAAAATTAAAAATAATACAAGACTAACAAAGGTCAGAGGCTGCTGACTTGGGACAGGCGCAAAAATGTGGCGGGGGTAAACATGTTTATGTTTATAACATACATGTATGTACATGTTTATATAAAATCTGCTATTTTCGGTCGTTAAATTATTTATAAAAAATACGTTTGGCGTTACAGAAAAGAGGGATGATTCCTACTTTCAATTTTCTTAACCCCTATACGAAAATCCGTCAAATCATTTTCACCAGAATATCTCATCTTTTACCTCTTCTCTTCATCCAGATCCTAATCCCTTGACCCCAACTGCCCGCCCGCTAACCCCCGCTTCCCTTCCCATGTTCCTTTACCTCTGTCCGTCACTCAGGAAATAACGGGTTATGTGGGATCGCTTCATTTTTAAGTGATACATGTATGTGTTTACCATAAATATGTGTCTTTTAAAAGGTGTGTGGGTTCCCTAGATAATTATTTACCAAACTGTAACTTGTACAATGTAAATGTGTTCTTAGTGTAATATTTGTATGTTCCCCTAACAGAACACTTTAATGGTGAAAATTGGCACATTTCACTTGAAGACCATTTAATATAAAATCCTCAAAGAAACATAGTATTCAATGTTAAGTTGATGTGTTTTCCTATATGCAAATTAATATAAATTAAATATATGTTCCTCCCAATATTGTTTCGCTAAATAATAATTTTATTAGGTGTTCCACATGGAATATTTCACTAAATGATGTATTTGTAATTCTTGTTTGATATTTTTTATTCATCTTGTTTTGGTAATCAGTTTTTCTATTTATATAGTATACATATATATAGGAAGATGTGGCATGTGCTAGTGGCAATGAGACAACTCTCTATCCAAGTATCAATTTATAAAAGTAAACCATTATAGGTTAAGGTACGACCTTCAACACGGAGCCTTAGCTAACACCGAACAACAAGCTATAAAGTGTCCTAAAAATTACTAGTGTTAAACCATACAAACAGGAACGGTATTGGTTTTTTTTTTTTGGGGGGGGGGGGGGGATTGACAGTCAAATGATAAAATCTGAGTCAAAACGTAGCGGAACTTTAGCCTTGTTTTTATTTACTTGATGTATATTCAACCATTGTCCTTTAAACTATCGATTTTCTAGACGAAAAGGTAACATTAAAAAAAAATTGTCACTCTCATGTGATAGAGTAAATTAACACCCTCGTATCAGCCATCAAAATATTGCATTTTCATGTGAAGTATAATTCATTTTTTGTCGTTCACCAATTAAACCATAAGTCAGGCTGTTTGTTAACTTGTTTGAATTGTTTTACCTATCATTTCGAGGCCTTGTAACTGATTTTGCAGTTTGGTATTTTTTTATTAGTGAAGGCCGTACGGTGACCTTATGTTGTTAATTTTTGTGTCACTTGGTCTGTTGTGAAAAATTGACTCATTGATTACAATATCACATCTTTCTTTAAATTATGTTAATTACGCGAGCAAAAATTTAATGCATTACACGACGGTTCCTCAATGAATAGCCTTCATCTATAGATATAAATGGTTAGGAATCTGATATGCTACTGTGTAACAGTAATTGTAATATTTTCAAAAGTACACAAAGTCATCATGGTCACATGCAGTTGTGATAATACTAATTTGATTGAAAACCTTATACATATTTTTCTTAAAAAATCACAAGTTGAGAAAATTTAAATAAAAGATGATCTAGTCTTAAGGTGGTATTAGTGTCTTCCTCCATCTTGGATTGTAAAAAACAGAGAACCAAAGATCTAGATTTTTCATCAAGATAGCAAAATTTGATGCAGGAATGCAGATATTTAATGTGAATTTTCATTTATAAGAGCCAATGTATAAGAATAGAACTTATAAATATTAATATTTTTGCAAATGTTAACTATTTTGGCTTGTTTTTAGGTTTTTTTAATTGGCATTTTAGGGGGAGGTATCTCTAAAACAGTGCATTTTCTGAAGGATTCATGGAATTTTCCTATTTTGTATTTAGTACGGTGACCCTATCTTTTCTTTTGATATTCTTAAAGCAGTGTCTGAAAACTATACTTTCCTGAAGTATTTAATAATTCTATCATTTTGTTTAGTTTCTAATCACAAAATGGTGTTTTTTCCTGTATAATCCATACAAAATGTGTCATTTTGTCCCGTCCTGTAGCTTGAGAAAATGCGCGTTGACTTATCATTTTTATTATATTTTTCGACATGTATCAATAGATACTACGTTTTGGCAAAGTAACGAACAAATTCTATCATTTTTATTTAGACTCCCATACCACCTTAAGTATTTTCTAGACTGATTTAACTCATTTCTGTACAATAGTTGGTACAATCAGGGAGAATCCATGAAATGTGAAAAGGGAGTGTAAATCCCAAAAGACAATTCATACCGGCGAGAGGAGCTAGGTGAAGGACAACTTTATCCTTTAGATACATATAACTGTGAGAACCATACTATTTTCTGTCTATTTCGATGAAAGGAGGGGGGTGAACATCTTGCACACGCCCTATCATAGATCGCCACTGGCAATGACAAGACTCGATTCTTTTATGATTAAGTGGTAAAAGATATGACATGGGTATATAATCTGTTTTAATCTTCATAAGTAGAGTTTGAATATTGATTATATTTTTTAGTAAGACTAGACATCGTGGTTTCGTCCTTGTATCAAAGTACCTAGTATGCTTATTTTTAGACTGGACTTTAAGTACACGTATTGACGACTAATAAACCCATGCTGATCTTAAGGTGCACAGTTATCTTTGATTTCAAAACCTTTCTGTTTGAACCCGTCTTTGTTTTCTTGATACATTACACTTACAATAAACGAAATTTAACTTTTCAACTTATTAACCAAAATCGAGTGGTGTTATGGTGGGAGAGGACTGACATGTAAGAATGGTGTACCAAAGATTAACATAGATATAAAATAACTACTGAAAGAAGTCCATAATTTATTATAAATTACGTCTTGTGTGCATAGAGGAGCTTTGATACTACAGTTTATAAAAAAAATATTTCATGTAATTAGTCACTTGATATAAACAAGCTTCAATTGATTTATATATACTAGTCAACAAAGGAAACGATTTGATTGGACTCCAGTGGCAAATAGTTCATGAATGGTTCCGGACGAACACAAGAAACAATACAAGGCAATGTATATCATTAAATTGGATACACTGTAATAAGGAAAATAATAGGCCAATTGGTCCTATATTTACAAAGTGTTATGTTCTTATTAAAACTATTGAAGACAATTACGCGATTTCTGTTGTTGCAATAATTGATATTTCAAAAATCTTATTTTCACCAAAAAAATTCATGAATCGATTTTGAACTGAAAACTTCCAACTTAATCAAAGCACTGAAGTACTGAACATCGGATGACTCAAGTTCTTGTGGATGGTCAAATACAGATGTCACAGAAAAAGATCACACCTCTGTACATTTGCTATACCTGAAACTGAGTTTAATGTACAGATTATATTTTTTTTTGAGACAAGTTCTTGCGCGGATGATAAATAAATGACAGGAAATTCAACCGCACCGTAATAACTATGATATTGTTGAGATACAAATCAGTATACCTGGGACTATTATACTAATATAATAAACGTCACAGAGTATGCACTGGTTTGTTGTTATTTTATTATTAATATTACAGTTACATGTACAGTCCTTGGATGGTGTAAACTTCCCACTAACGTTACACCATACACCATTACACCATACACCATACAGCATTACACCATACACGTTACACCTTTGCACCATACACCTTTCACATTACACCATGCACCATTCCCCATTCTATCTACACGATCCGAAATTACCCATAATGCAATTAGATTTCAAATATTAAGATTATTATTATTGTTTATGTTTACAATTCGAAAAAATAAAATAAAAGAAATTAGTTTCAACCAATGAGATGTCGTACACCATCATTCACACCATTCCCGATCGCACGTTACACAATCACACCATTCCTCAAACACCATTACACCATTCCCCTTACACCATACACCACAGCACCATTACACCATTACACCAGTACACTATACAATTTTTTTGGAAAGTTTACACCATCCAAGGGCTGTATATATAATTTCCACATTATTTATGTATATGCCTGTCCCAAGTCAGGAGCCTGTAATTCAGTGGTTATCGTTTGTTCAAGTGTTACAAATTTGTTTTTCGTTCATTTTTTAAACATAAATAAGGCCGTTAGTTTTCTCGTTTGAATTGTTTTACATTGTCTTATCGGGGCCTCTTATAGCTGACTACGCGGTATGGGCTTTGCTCATTGTTGAAGGCCTTACGGTGACCTATAGTTGTTAATGTTTGTGTCATTTTGGTCTTTTGTGGATAGTTGTCTCATTGACAATCATACCTTCACATCTTCTTTTTTTTATACTTCATCCATTTGTATATCAATATATTCTTCTATGCTTTTAATAGTGCAGTGTAAGTGCATGGTGGACACTCTTTTGTAAGAAATGCCATTCATATTTTCCCGCAAAAAAATACAGAGTTACCGGTCCTTACCGGGAGTGTCGTAAAACGTTTTTGAGATATTCTTCCGCAAGCTTTAACACAATTTACAACTTCAAACGTTTAATGTTTTGCATGTTATTTTCTGTAATAAAGCACTAGCATGAATTTTATTAAATGGCGTGCATATATATTTCCAATTTCCTATACCTTTCCTAAGATTATAAATATAAGGCGATGTTGTATGATTGCCAATGAGACAATTTTCCACCAAAGTTCATATTAAGTAGATGTTAGCAATAAGAGGTAACGGTACGACCTTCAACAATGACAAAAGCCGATACCTTAAAGTCGATTATGAAAGGACACGACATAAATAAAATTGAAACAATTAAATTGAGAAAAATAACGGCATAATTCACAAATCAATTGGGAAAACAAAAATTAATGACATGAACCATTACAACCACTAAATTGCAGGTTCTAGACAAAAGACAGGCGCATACAAAATGTGGCGGGTTTAAACATGTTTGTGAGCGCTCAACCTTCTAACATATGAACAAACTATAGAAGCCAGTTGAAAATGGCTTATCTCATCAGATCGATACAAACAGAAAAAAACTAACTAAAACATAGACCGGGTGTGACAGAGTATTTATACATCTCTTACAACAAAATATAAAAAGTAGAGACCTAAGACTATATATATTGATGTTTCAACTCATGATGGGGTTCAACTTGATTTTTTAGACTTAGCCTTTTGAATATATGTTTAGGCTACAACAGTGAACTAATGGAAGAAATAAATGTCTAAAAAAAAAACGAATGATATAAACATACAACAAAAGTGCCTAACTATATAAGTTTAACATAGAAAAGTATACGACGTATAATTGATTTTAAGACAGAGAAATATTTTCCAGTTAACAAACATATATACATAAGTACGTGTACGTACAATTGAAATTAAAATGAGATTTATAGAATAAATTATCGAAGAATCCAAAAAGAAAAATATTCAACGAGTGACCGAACAACACATGAATTTGCTAATGCGCGCAGCCTATTTGAATTCTTTGATTAGTTATTCTTTTTATTACATTGGCAAATGGCCTTTTTTAAGTAGAAAGGGTAAGAAACTAACATGTATATCTAAAAGAGATTTAAATTTCACACACATTATTTGATAAGAAGATACCAAGTCAATAGCTGATAAAGAAATTAAGAAAACAAATGGCACACATACAGGTGAACTCGTTTGGACCCTGCAAGATGATTGACCAAAAGGAAAAATGTAAATCCTATAATGCACTGGTCATTAGTCATTTCTTTGCATGTCTTCTGTCATAATCATAACAGACTAAATGCACTGATCCAGGGTTTGGTGTTTGAAGGCTCTACCAATGTTAGGAGTTAAAGAACCATATTTTACCCCCAAAAAATGGATGTAGTCTAATCTATGAAATATATTCATTTCTTAAAAAAAAGGGGGTGGGGTATAATTGAAGAAAAAAAAATAATAAGCAACTTCGCATCCAATTTAGGATTTCAAGCATGTCAGTCATTGTGATTACAATTTCTAAAACATATCATTTATTCATTTTTTTTCTAATATATTTTTCGGTGTTAAAGAAGTTATCTAGTCCTCCCCTGAGTGCTCCGTATAAAAATATTTTGGGGGAAAACACAGATACATTGAATTTGACAGTTTGACACCACCATTTAATTGCTTTTGTGCTGCTACTCGTTACTCGACACGTTACTAGGATAACTTTGGGGTGATATGTATAAAACTACTTATTCGAAAGGACGGATTTTTTTCTACATGTCCTACGATAAATAAATAATACGATAAGATCTGTCCTACTAAAAAAACGCTTGGGAACGCCCGAGATCGCCCGAGAAAAGAAAAAGCGCCCGAGGAAGAAAAAAAGGCCCGGGAGAATAAGTGATTTCCTGAATGAAAAAAAAAACATTGCGCGTTTCACCCGTATAAATGGGGATATTTACGATGCTAAATCTAAAGTGTGTAGATAGTGTTGTTGCACTTTTACATTTTAGATTTAAAAATTGTATATAAGTTGGTAAATATAAGTATATAGAAGAATCATGAACGATATTGTCCTCGATCAAAACGTATATTTAGTTAGTTTAAAAAAAATCAGTGCCCGAGGTCTAATATTCGCAACTGCATGGTGAACACTTCAGTGTTCAATTACTTTTACCGTTCTTAAATAATGCGCAACTCTTTTAATTTTATAAAATTAATATTAATCTGGGAAATTTGAGAAACGTATCTGTCGGTGTTTAACGATTTATAAATCTTCAGCATAAACTGTGATCCATTATTATCTTTTCGAAATAGTATTCATATATTATTGTTAAAATTGAAACATTCATCTCTATATATTTTCCCCGGGCGCTAATTTTTTTCCCGGGCGCTTTTTCTTCATCCGGGCGCTCCCGACGCTTTTTAGTAGGACCCGATTAGATATCTTAACTTAAGTAGTTTTAAATTATTGAAAAACAATAGTTAATAGTTTTAAATAGTTTTAAGGAGTATGATTGAATTTAAGTAGAGTAGAACTCGTTTTTATAGTTTTACTTATAATTTTGCAAGTTAAATTAATCTAATCGTTATTTTTCAGTACAATATGAATTATGTTGAAACAAAGTTACAATTTCTTTTAAAAATAACAGTATTTTTTAAATAGTTTATTACAGTGTAGAAAGTTGAACGTTAATCTTAATGGGATTCCTAAATGTTATGACACCTTCAGTAGGTCAGTTTAGTCATTAAGAGTTCAAATAATAGTCGTCTGCAAATGCAGCTGGTGGATATTTAATTACATTGTTTTTATCATCTCTGGGAATCAGGTTAACTTAGTGTGAAATTTTCTGTCTAATGTTGCAGACGTAAACAGTTCGCTTTTATTACAGCGAAAACAATGTTGTGAAATTATAATAAATGTTGTAAATATTGGATAAAAAAATTAGTTATAAGCAAACATTCGATGTCACTGCTTTAGAGGAGATGATACTTTTGCAAATTTAAATGTGAAATTACAAAAAATCCTAATGCAATTGTTATAAAATATATCATATAACAAATACTATGAGAAAAATATAAAAATATTCATAACTGTCATACAAGCGCGGAATATAGTTTCAATTGGGAGATATATTCTCCGTAACACATTCGAATATCAACCAGAATACAGGTGCGCCTATACCTGCGATTTCTTTATAATAAATAACTAGAGGCTCTAAAGTACGAAGTCCTGTTGGTCTCACACAGATTATAAAGTGTCTTTTAAAGTCCTGCGCTGAAGATGTGTAAAGTGTAGCGCTGGAGATATAGAGTCTAGCGCTAGAGATGTAAAGTCTAGCGCTGGATATGTAGAGTCCAGCGCTGAAGATGTAATGTCTAGCGCTGGAGATGTAAAGTCCAGCGCTGGAGATCTAAAGTCTAGCGCTGAATATGTAAAGTCAAGCGCTGAAGATGTAAAGTCTAGCGCTGGGGATGTAAAGTCTAGCACTGGAGATGTGTAGAATCTAGCGCTGGAGATATGCAAAGTCTAGCGCTGGAGATGTAAAGTCAAGCGCTGCAGAAGTAAAACCAAGCGCTGCAGATGTAAAGTCTAGCGCTGAAGATGTACTATCAAGCGCTGGAGATGTAAAGTTAAGCGCTGGAGATCTAGATGTAAAGTAAAGCGCTGGAGATATAAAGTATAGCGCTGGAGATGTAAAGTCAAGCACTGGAAATGTAAACTCCAGCGCTAGAGATCTAAAGTCTAGCGCTGAATATGTGAAGTCAAGCGCTGAAGATGTAAAGTCTAGCGCTGGGGATGTAAAGTCTAGCACTGGAGATGTGTAAAATCTAGCGCTGGAGATATGCAAAGTCTAGCGCTGGAGATGTAAAGTCAAGCGCTGCAGATGTAAAACCAAGCGCTGCAGATGTAAAGTCTAGCGCTGAAAATGTACTATCAAGCGCTGGAGATGTAAAGTTAAGCGCTGGAGATCTAGATGTAAAGTAAAGCGCTGGAGGTATAAAGTATAGCGCTGGAGATGTAAAGTCAAGCGCTGGAAATGTAAACTCCATGCAGCGCTGGAGATCTAAAGTCTAGCGCTGGATATGTAAAGTCAAGCGCTGTAGATGTAAAGTCTATCGCTGTGGATGTAAAGTCTAGCGCTGGAGATGTGTAATATCTAGCGCTAGAGATATGCAAAGTCTAGCGCTCAAGATGTAAAGTCAAGCGCTGGAGATGTAAAATCAAGCGCTGGAGATGTAAAGTCTAGCGCTGAAGATGTAAAATCAAGCGCTGGAGATGTAAAGTTAAGCGCTGGAGATCTAGATGTAAAGTCAAGCGCTGGAGATATAAAGTCAAGCGCTGGAAATGTAATGTCTAGCGCTGAAGATATAATAAAATTAATGGTATCAATTTTCTTGCACCAGATGCGCATTTCGACAATACATGTCTCTTCAGTGATGCTCGTGGCCAAAATATTTGAAATCCAAAGCTTATAAAAAAGATGAAGAGCTATAACCCAAAAGGTCCAAAAAGTATAGCCAAATCCGTGAAAGGAATCAGAGCTTTGCATGAGGGAGATACATTCCTTAATTTATAACTATTTCTATCATTTTGTAATAGCAAATTTTAATAACACATAAAAAATCCGTATTTTCATGCCAGTACCGAAGTACTGGCTATTGGGCTGGTGATACCCTCGGGGACTAATAGTCCATCAGCAGAGGCATCGACCCAGTGGTAGTAATAAAATTAACGGTATCAATTTTCTTGCACCAGATGCGCAATTCGACAATACATGTCTCTTTAGTGATGCTCGTGGCCAAAATATTTGAAATCCAAAGCTTATAAAAAAGATGAAGAGCTATAATACAAAAGGTCCAAAAAGTATAGCCAAATCCGTATAAAGTGTAGCACTGAAGATGTAAATTCAAGCGCTGTAGATGTAAAGTCTATCGCTAGAAATGTAAAATCGTGTTTTATAGTGTGTTGCAATTAAGGATGCAAGAAAAGCCTCGGTCACATCTTACCGGATAGCTCGAACCCACGCCTAACGGAAAACCTTTTTTCAATCCGTTCATATCCGTTAGACGTCCGTTCTTATTCGTAAGACGTCCGTCCATATCCGTTGCATGTCCGTTAAGCGTATGTTTTATCCGTCGACGTCCGTTCTGTCCGGTGGAAAATTTTGAGCATATTCAAAACGTTGAACGGACGTCCAACGGATAAAATGTCCGTTGAACGTCCGTTAGGCGTCCGTTTTGTACGGTACTCGTCCGTTTCGTTTCCATTTTGTATACGTTACGTGTCCGTTATACATCTGTTGGTGGTCTGGATGATAAACTCACCAACGGACTTCAACCGGACGTATAACGGATAAAACGGATGTTGAACGAATGAGAAACGGACTTCTACCGGACGTATAACGGATAAAACGGATGATCAACGGATCTGAAACGGATATATGCCAATTGAAATTTTTGCGTCAGAAATGCCAATTATTGGTATGTCAGATTTCTTAAGGTTCATGAATTCTTATTATTCATAATCAACCTTAAAATAAGGGCGATTCTTCACAATCAAGCAGCTCTTATTTCAGACGCTGACCTTATGCGGTATTTTGAAGAATAAACCAAAAACAGTTACACCTAAACATTTTGAATATTTATGCGATGTACATGTATTATTATTGTTGCCTTTTATTTTTCCGTATATATTGTTCATCCGTTTTATCCGGTACGCTTCCGTTAGGTGTGCGTTTTATGCGATACTCTTCCGTTGGATGTACGTTCGACATCCGTTCTGTCCGGTACATTTCCGTTTCTCGTACTTTGCATATCACACCTTACCGGATAGCACGAACGGACGCCTAACGGATGAAAAAAAAAGATGTCCGGACAGAACGGATGTCCAATGTATATACGGATGGTATGCTGCTTTCACGAAAAAATACTTTGGGTAGCACTTTACCAAAGAGAATAAGCCTTCTTCAAATCTCTTCGATCATAAGCTTAAGTTTTATAAAAATGTCCATCAACCAGAGTTTGAATAGTGTCGAAACTTTTATATTGACTGCTTTATTTGAATGAACGAATCAGTACATTGCTTTAAAATTAATGCACTTATATAATAGAATCGAAGAGTACATCGATAGAGAATGGTTATTAAATTGGGTATGTTGTAAATGTTAGATGAAATTGTCTACGTTTTTTTTATTCTTCTGTAATGTTTACTGTTTTCAGAGTGTTTTTTTTTTCTTTTTTAGCCATGGCTTAGTCAGTTTATTTTCGACTTGTGGGTTTTTATGTCCTCTGGGTATCATTTGCCTGTTTTTTAGTTATGATTTTTTTTAAAGTAAAAGAAATGGAGGATAAATGGTTTATTTTTAAATAAATTGTTACCTATGTCAAATTCAAAACATTGCCAGTGTTTTACATTTTAGTGTTATGTCGTTGTTCTCCTCTTATATTTAATGCGTTTCCCTCGGTTTTAGTTTGTTATCCCGATTTTGTTTTTTGTCCATGGATTTATGAGTTTTGAACAGCGGTATACTACTGTTGCCTTATTTATCTTATGAGATCACCACTCGGTAGACATGTCTACCGAAACAAAAACATATTCCAATAAAATCGTTATCACGATATGATCGATTTTTTAATATCTTGATGCATTATAAGCATTTCCAAAATTATTTGATTTCATAATATTAATCCACACATTACGCTATCTTATAATATTATTGATTTTTATAATATATCTTAAATTATAGTGTACCATAATATTCGTTATGGTGTAATACTAGCACTTTACCAAAGAAAATAAGCCTTCTTCAAAACTCTTCAATCATTAGCTTTAGTTTTTCAAAGATGACCATTAACGAGAGTTTGAATGGTGTCGATAGAGTATGCATGTTATTAAATGTGGTATTTTGTAGATGATAAATGATAGTTATGGATTAACCGTTTTACAGATGATATCGGATATGTTCCTTATTTCATAACTAAAATCCCCTTTCCTTTTCACGTATATGACATACCGAATTAAAGTATTTACCGGGTTTGTAATAACATGAGCAACACGACGGGTGCCACATGTGGATCAGGATCAGCATACCCTTCCGGAGCACCTGATATCATCCACAGTTTTCGTTGGGGTTCGTGTTGCTCAGTTTTTACCTTTCTGTGTTGTGTATTGGGTTCTATTATTTGAATGTTTGTCTTTTCTTTTTTAGCCATAGCCTTGTCAGTTTATTTTCGATCTATAAGTTTGACTGTCCCTCTGGAATCTGTCGCCCATCTTTCACAGAGAGTGGTTATATTGTTTTAGTATTTTGTAAGCGCGACATTTTTGTAAACTTAATAGGTAGTAACATTCATATATGTAATTTATTATTGTATTAGTTTAAAGCAATTCAATGGGACGTCGTCATATATCTTATATGAATTCACTCGTTTAAACTTCAATTGGAGAAAAACAGTTTCCTTACGACAAAACACGATAATACCATATCAACCCGGCTTTTTACTAGTCTGAAATGTTCACCAGGATTCAAGTCTTGCTAGTTCAAAAAGTGTCAGTCTGTTGTCTGCTCTCTGGCTGGAGTTGTCTCTTTTACATATATTCCCTATTTCGATCTCAATTTTATGTAATTAGACATGACGTCCTACTCGGACATATTATTGTGAATCCGGAGCAATAAGTCATTACTCTCAATAAAAAAAAAATACTACTTAATTCGGAAATTAAGGAATACAGGTGTTATAGTTTTAGAATATTAGCCGGGATAATAGAACAATTTTTAAACCTTTATACAACATTTCTCGTAGCTTTTATATTATATTTTATTGTTTGAATCAACTGATTTACCATTCAATGAATTGCGATTAACACGTAGTGATTGATATTTGTTTGGAGTGTTCAAATCTCTATAATATAAATATTTAATATATTTATTTATATTATTCTATATTATATTTTGACTAACAAACTTCGTGTTTTGACTAGTATGATGTGTAAAGAAGTCAACGAATAAATTTGGATAAATAGAAATAGAATATTTTTTTTTCGATTTTAATATTATATATTAACAAACAAAAATAAAAGTCTATTATAAATGTCGTCATGTATAAGTCATCATCCACATTTCATACAGTACTTATATCTTAATTTATTTCCAAAAGATTATTTTGGCAGGTTGCACTCCCATTAGTACGTTGTGATATAATTTCAACTAGGCATTAATATTATGAGTTCATTCTGCAATGTGTATAAATTTTCATATCAAACGTAAATTATGTCATCTGTTTCTTACCAATTAATGATACTGCTGAACTAAATAATATTGTATTACATATGACCTTGCTTCGCATTGAAATAGTTTAATATTTACAATTTATTTCTTCTGCTGTTTTTATACTTGTATATAAATTAATTTTGTGGTTCTCAAGAACCAATATGTTATTTTAATTTTTTAAGAATTTTTTTCTGCAGATATATAGAAGTGAAATGGACAATAACTGAATTTTGATATGCAACGTGTTATGTAGGAAAATAACAATCATACATGTCATAGTGCTGTTTTAAATACTCAGGTGTATCTATCATCAAATATTGACCGACGTCGAAATAAATATTTATTGGTAATACATCAAAATGAATATCTAATTTCTACCTGCCTATGTTTATAGATTATGATTTAAATTCTGTCTTGATGTCTCGATTTTTATTCTAAGATGTAATTTTTATTTACATGTAAGACAACACAAGAGACTTTTCTTTTACAGACACAATTTTATTTTTAAAGGATTTGAAAAGAAACATTTCAAATTTGATGGTGACAGAAAAAATACGTTGTATGCATGTGTATTCGAATTAATGTACCCACCTTACCCAATATACACAAATACACATAAGCAACATTAAAACGGTCTGCAACATAAACTGAATTTGAAACAATAACAATTGCATGTAATGAGTTTTTGTGGATCTGACCATTAATTAAATTTCGTCAAATCAAGACATATAAACACGTGAAAGTAATGTGTTTCTATACCTATTGTGCACATAGTCATTTATAATTTATAAAGACGTCTGAAGGATGTGTACTATTTTTTTATAACATTTCCCCTTGATAAAACTTATGTATTGAAAACGAGGTCACCTGACACACTTATTTTCTACATTTATTTTCTAAAACACGATTTATTCATTGTTTAAGGAACGATAATACACTTAACAAAAATATGGCTTATAAGACGACACGATTTGTCTCCCTTGTACAAAATACTGTTCTAGATAAAAGACATTGAAGACGAAAGCATTTTAAATATGACGCGAGAAAGGCGACGATTGTCGGATGAATATAATCAATAGATGATCATAAAAATAGCATTTCAAGATTAATAAATTACGGAACTTGTTAGCAGTACCCAAAACATTGTTTTTCGGACACATCAAATTTTATTTTTTCATACATAATTATGAAATTCAATAATATTCAAAATTATGGACACACATAATATTACTTGAAATATTATTTAATCTCATAATATTATGGCTTTTCATAAAGCAGTCAAATTTAGCCAATTCCATAATATTATGGAGTTCGCTAAGTGCCCCGACTGAATTTGTCAAAACAGAAGCTGAAATTAGTTAATCCAAGACAAACGAGGGGAATTTCGATTAAAAAATATGTATTAAATGCACCGAGTTATAGAATTCGAAGAGACAATTAAAAAGGGGAAAGAAACACGGTAAACCTTGTTCATATCCCATCATATAAAAATATTTTTCCGATGTCTCGGATAACCTTTCTTTCCGTATAGATATTTGTACATGCAATTTTTTAAAAGAAAATATAGAAATCTGCTAATCAGTAAAATAATGGACTTAATGGAACCGATTGTGTGCAATTGAATAAAATTAATATTCGAATTAAAAGAGTTTATGAATTGTTATGGTTTAAAACACATATACGTAAAATACAAAGATCGTTTTTAGAAAATAAATGGTCAAATGAACTTGACGTTTATTTATAAATTAATCCAATCAGTTAACGCGAAAAGTAAACGCGCGTTTACTTTCAAGTGCACGTAAAAATACACTTTTAAAATCTGTAGTAAACGCCCGTTTACTTTTAAGTGCACGTAAAAATAAATTTAACAATTCTGAAGTAAACGCCCGTTTACTACTGACTAAACGGAAACAAAGTAAACGCCCGTTTACTCGGGTAGACATTAGAAATTTCCATTTCCACCGCGTTAACGTAATTATAGTAAACGGGCGTTTACTTGTAAACGGGAAATTTGAAGTTAACTAACGAAATATGTGCACGCGGCGTTAACTTGCGTTTACTTTATGTAATGCTTGGTCTGCACCCAACTGTATTGTATGCATCTTTTTTTTTTTTTTTTATTGTATTTCGATTATTTAGACATATTTCAAAACGAATCAAAACTTTCTCGCGATGTATATTTTAATATTTTATTACAATCATTTCTGATTTCAAGAGGCTTTTACAATACCTTTTGTAGGGAAAACATAAAAACATCATTCTGCAATTTGAGCTCTTTTTAAAATTTGTATTAAAGTATAAATCCATAGTGAGAAACCATTAAAAAATCACGACATTCATAGATGACAACTCAGAGAATATCGGTGTTTATAAAGTCTAAAAATAACTGTGCAATAACACTTTTGTATCCGCCGTTTTCAATTGACATTTGAAATTATAATTTTGATCATTCCTGGACGAATTAAATTAATCAAAATGAACATATTAATTATAAATATATCAATATTGTTTCATCAAAACCAGTAAGCTCGGTAGGATGTTGCACTGTAAAACCCCAAATTATATCAATGAGATAAAAGATTTGATATCATAAAATAAAATAAGCGTCAGTATTTATCTTTATCACAATAAAGGGGAAACATTGTATCTACAGGTAATCTACAGGTAAGAGTTGTTTCAAATTTATTTTGAGAAATTTAGATGATTTTTCTACAATCGGACTACATGCTATAAATATTCTCTATTTTTTTCGCGAAGTATACCTATGAACTGAACGACAAAACGACTGTTACATGTTTAAGACTGATCTGAAATATACTATACGAATAAGCTATTTGAAAATTATTAACGGTTTTTGTTCTCGTATTTGCATAGAGTACATGTACAAGTATATAACTATACATGTTTCATTTGTAAGAGGAATACTGATATATCCATTAATCGTTTTGTTTGTATTCTATGTTTTTACAAAATTTTCATTTTTTTTTATTTCGTGCTATTAATTTCTTTTTGATAATAAGTGAGGATTATCTGAATTTTAAACTGAAAAAAATTAAAGAAAATGTATCATTTTTACTTTCATTTTACAAGAGACAATTAAGCTTTCTTGTAATAGTTATCTTTGATAATGTGTCTTCTGTCGGTTCATCATTTAGGGTTGTTTATAAGATATAGAAGTGTGTACTTAAATTTTTATCTCTTTGGTGTCACTATGTACTCAAAATCAATATTGATAATGTTATACACAGTACATCCAAACATTTGTTTACACATATTATCTTTATTCTAATAGAAGATGATGTTTAACATGTTTTAAATCTTAAACGTTCATATCGCCAAATACTAAGCACTCTACATTAACCACGAAGGGGTAGAAGTTGTGGTTATCAAGTATAATTTTTTTCATCTTTGAAAATCGTTATCCATGTAATCATAAAGCAAATACATATATGTGCTACTTCTGTCTTACACTTATGACTATGTAGTTTCAATTTCAACAATGATTCCAAATGCATACGGTATTTTCAATATCACTTGCAGACGGGATAGAAGACACCTGTTATTTGTTTTTTAATTTAATTTTTTTAATTTTAAACTAAGTTAAAAGTATCTAATTTTTAAGTTGTTTTTTGAACCCTTTTGTACAAATGTTGTATTTTGAAATTCGATCTTTGTAAAAAAATGAAATATATGCTACAACTCTTAATAGAAGTGTTTTCATATACATTTGAATACTCAGTGATTTTGTCGATATAAAAACGAGCATACAAACGTCCTACAAGATCAATACACACATTTGCATATTATCATGTCTTACGTCATCATTATCATGTTATTCCTTACCCAAAATGTTTCGTTACTAAAGGGACATGTATTCTATACAAAACTACATTTTTATTCAAAAATACTGCTGGTTTAATTATAATAAGTTTTGTACCATTTAAACAATATTTCTTCCATTGTTGAAAATGTGGGCTGCAGTGCAGACATGGAGGTAATGCGGTTCGGATTTTGATCACGTTTATTTTCAAAATTCACATCTCATCTAGTGACGAACATATTGCAATCACTATTGTTGAGATTTTTTCTGTTGCCACTGTAAGATCAAATTCATAAACACTGAGAGCATTGCTTTGAGTTCTTCCTTGAAATTTGTTGATGCTTTGATATATTATTCACTCACATGTCTGAATTTGTTAATTGTTTCGGTCTTTTTTGGGGGGAAATCTGAATTATTTTACCAGAAGTCAACCTATCATTCCACAAGATATCGGTGTTTTGTACGATGATTAGGTTTTGGTTATACACTGGTTCATGAAAACCAATTACACAAATTTTCAAAATAATGCAAGAATCTATAGAATTCGTCAATTTAATAACTTATCTTGTCATTCTGAAGGCATATAAAGCAGTCAACAGTTTTCATAGATATTGACATTTTGAGCATTTTGGTTTTGTTAAGTTGTATATTTATTAATTTATAAAAGTGGTTATGTTATAAGATGATTAACAGTTATCGGCATTTTAAAGTCATTATGACCATGTTGGTATGTTGCAGTGTAGAAAAATGCATACGTTATATGAGATACATTGTTGAACATTGAGGGCTAGATTGCAATTGGTTTAGAGAGAATTTGAAACTAAGTTTACAAGGACCAAGTGGTATCAATAGCTCACAGGACATGAAGGGACAATTGACCTAACTAGTAGAAAGTCATAATGTCTAACAATATATTTCGTTACAAAACACAAAAGAAACTCAGTATCCAGATGTATTAAAAATATTTTATTTTTAGTGCATATACAGAAAAAAACAAATAATAAAATTTCTGTGTGACGCGTATTTCTTGATTAACAATCATCAGGAACACAGCTCATGACGAAAGTAAAAAAAATGTGAGTGCTTGAACTTAATTAAAAACAACACTGATTGATAAGTTATTTTCATTTTCAGCAACGAACCGTCCTTGATAATTGATTAGAGAAAACAACACACATATTTATCAAACATAGTTTAATATTCAACAGCAGTGCATAATCTTTTCCCTTCATCTCTGTCGTCCAATGAGTAACCTACCTTTTATATCTACTGTTAATAGTTTCCTATTCTATTTCTCATTTTAACAGATACATGTACATGTGAAAAAACTTATTTAGTTGAAACAAAAATCAACCAGTGATCATGAATATACAGAATACAGATAACGAAGCCTCCAACGAATATCGAGTGAAGACGTTGAGGGTGTTTGGCGGAATACAGATTGGGATTGGTGTATTATGTGGCATTCTGAGTTTAGCTGGAGTAATCACTGACAGTGTAAATCTGAGTAAAAATTGTGATTTCGATTATAACTCTGATTACAATTCTGATGGTTATTACTATCCGTGTGATCAGTATTACTATGCACCATCACTCCTTGCATTCGATATAATTTGTGTAATTTTTTCAGGATGGGTGAGATATTCAACTATTTCTTTTTTTTTATTATATCAAGATTTTAAAAAAAGTACTACATTTTTTTCAATAAAATAAAGAAACCAAATAAACAGGTGTACACTATAAAACCCACTGAAAATTCTCCTTTCACACACGAAAAACACACACACAACGTATAAAAAACAAATCATTCGAAATACTGATTATTAAAATGAAAATGCAAAATAATGTAAAGGCTATAGGGTTTCGTATTATGCCATTTAAACAAAATGTCTTCGTTTTGAATTTTCCTTACATTTTTTATGTTTTTGTATTTTTTTTTGTATTTTTTTGTTTGTTACATTATGCAAATTCAAGATTAAATTATTTGTATTCACTGGGGCTTATGAAGACCAATTGTCTCAAATTGAGTCAGCTTTGGGTTTTTTATTCTTTGTTTTAGGGCTTGAGACCTTAACATTTAAGGAAACAATGATTTAACAGCGGTATCTTGTAAGGACTGACTGAAAAAAAAATGATATTTACGTGCCACTAGAACATTGGAATATCATCTTTGTGAGCATGATCTTGAGAATGTTGAAACCGACGTGTCAGTCATGTTCAATTTTTCCCCTCAGTCATATATTTATCAGATTTTTTAACTTGATTTATGTCGCATTTGATTAATTGAATAATTTTTGATAGTGATTCCACTTATATTTACCTGGTAATAAAAAAAATAAAAAACACGCACTTATATTGTCATTCAGTGATCAGCTTTATCTATATCTTTTATAGTTTATACTGACAGGAACTTTTCCATTTTGCATGACCCCAAGGCGTCAAAGTCGGTGGAAATGTTTGGTAAGCACTAGTGTTTATTTACAATAAACAATCAAACATAACTTAACTCAAAAGACATGGTTTATGAAAACAATTGTATTTCTTCTAAGATGATTAAATCAAATTTGTCTTTAAATCCCTAACATTGAACAATCAGGGAAGCACTAAAGATACCGTTAAGGATAAGGATAACTAAGCCAACCATAAAGTCGAATATACATCGGTATATTTGTAGGACTCTGAACCGCGATGGTACTCCGAACCGCGATGGTCACGCTGAAGTGCGATGGTTTGACGCTAAAGTGCGTTTTTGATCACGCTGAAGTGCGATGGTGGCATTGTGACGCTATCTTGCTGATAGCTACGCCGAAGTGCGTTGGTGGTAACTCTGAAGTGCGATGGTTTACTCAAACTACATAAATGTAAATTTTCAATACTTTTCATGACGACATTAAAGTCAATGTGTATGTTAGAAGCAGTCTTCCAGTTTTTATGATAATAAGAGGTTCATAAACTACAAATACTACGAAATACGGGGAGGATTGATGGATAAAGGAATGTTAACCTTCTGTTACGATTTTTTGTTTCGAAATCTACAAAAGGCCCATTTTGACGTAGGATGGAGCGTGACATTCTCTAAATACATATGGGTCTGTATACAGATTCTCAGAATCATAATAGAACACTTACGGTGAGCGAAGAACTCATGAGAGAAACAAAGAAAAGATAAAATATTATAATGAATGAAGAATTATGTCCAAATGTAATAAAATGAAGATGACGATCTCTCACTTAGTATGCAACCATAGACAATAATGAATGTTGCTTTATATATTAACTATTAACAATAAACTTTTTATAATAATTGCAAATATTTAGGTTTTAAACTAGCAATCATTCGGACCAAACAGACGATCGCACATCAGCGTACGGACCATCGCACTTCGGCGTAGACCATCGCACTTCAGCGTGACCATCGCACCTCAGCGTCCCCATCGTACCTCCGAGTCCTACATATTCATTAATGCAATAAGATAGACAAAGAGAGTTATAATAAAATTAAGAATGAAAATAGGGAATGTGTCAAAGAGACAACCACCCGACCATAGAGCAGACAACATATATAAGTATTAAAATCAACATATTTTGAAAACTTTTCAAAATCATAAAGAATTCCTCCAACAATGACACGAAAGAGCAACACTCGTTCCATATAGTATGCTTTACAATGTACTGTGGATTCATTATTATTCGTTGGATACCAATTTTCGTGGATTTCGTGGGCATAGTCAAACCACGAAATTAAATATTCAACGAATGATATTTTTTCTATAGGTTTGTATGCAGACTTCAGCAAAACCACGAAATTAAATATCCACGAATATGCAAGTTTTTCTTAATCCACGAAAATTGGTACCCACGAAAATAAATGAATCCACAGTATAAGCATAGCATAGAATACTTAATATTTAGTCTTTTTTTTTTTTGTCACAGAAAACATGACATTGCACGATGGATGTAACATCTGCTTACATCCTTCCTATCTGATATCATCCTCAGTGTTGATGGGGTTCGTGTTGCTCAGTCTTTAGTTGTTGGTGTTATTGTGTATCTACTGTTGCTTGTCTGTCAGTATTTGTTTATGTTTAGCCATAGTCATTGCAGTGTTTGTTTTTGACTTGTGCGTTAAAATGACTCTTTTGGTATCTTTATCTTCTCTTGAATTTCTTAGAGTGTTCTTTACAGGGTACACAGATGGCAAAGGAAAACACTACTAAAACCATGTGTCGTTATTGAGACATAAACACTTAATTGAACTTTTTTAGAAAGAAAAAAAAACATTATTTCAGACTCCTTTTCAGGGATTACATTTAACTTTTTACACTGACGATGACTTTTTATCTATGTTCTTTTCGTTGTAGTAAATGCCTTTTAGTTATAGATATTTTGTTTAACTGTTCTGTTTCCTGTTTATATGGGTTCAAAATTTTATTTCATTTTTATTGCATTGATTGTTTTAAAGTTTAACACCTTGTTTAACTGCATTGATTGTTTTATGATGTGCTTAGAGTAATTTTAATTACTAAGTAGATAATTCACTATATAATTATTGTAAATGATCATAATGTGTTGTCATAGAAACGGTTTCACATACGAGGCAACATCTGCTCACCCTTCCGACACATTGGGACAAACTATATAGATTTACGAAGATGCGGTGTGATTGTCTATGAGACAATTCACCGTCCAAGTCATAATTTGTAAAAGTAGACCATATAGGTCAAATAGATATAGAAAGAGTTGATGTGAGTGTCAATGAGACAACTCTCCAACCAAATAACAATTTATAAAAGTAAACCATTATAGGTCAATAAAAGGCCTTCAACACGTAAACTTCAAAGTATGGTCTTCATCACGGAGCCTTGAATCAGACCGAACAGCAATCTATAAAGGACCCATAAAATTGGTAGTTTAAACCATTCAAACGGGCAAAATCAACGGTATATATAAAAAAAAAACAAGAAAAAAATACAACAGGTTTAACGTTTCGAATAGGTACCAAACCTTCACCCTTACCTAAATCATGAGTGTATCATCACAACATAGAAAGACACACTATTAAATATTAATGAAAAGGCTGAACTCAGTTAAAACAAATATGAAAACATAAAAGAAAGGCCGTTAGTTTTTTCTCGTATGAATTATTTTACATTTGTCATTTCGGTGACTTTAATAGCTGACTATAGGCTATGTGCTTTTCTCTTCGTTGAGGGCCGTACGGAAGTTGTGTTTTCTATGTCATATGGTCTCTTGTGGTATGTCAAATGAAAAATCATGCACATCTTTTTTTATATAAACAAACAAGTGAATATACACTGAACGAAAAATTCGATCTATGACATAATCAAAATCAAGAAAATAAGGGGATAGATAATAATAATTTCAGAAATCAACCATAACCTTTTTTTTGTTGGATTTGACTTGCAACTTTTTTTGTTTGATATGTGATTATTTTTTTGTCCATACTCCCAGTATGTAAATCTCAACTTATTGACAAACATTCGGCCATTTCTCAAATGAAACACAAGAAATATTATGTAAATATAACGTTTTCTCTATATCATTTACATCGATAGAAAACGGACAACACTTCAACAAAATGAAATATAAATGTGTGTGTGTGTGTGCGTTTGATTACTTGCTTCTATTTTCTTTGACGTTATATTTAACAGCACTGAAAAATATATACACTTGTATTTTATTACAGAAAATTGCGTTCATGGTTTGTTGTATTGTTGGGGCAGCGACATTTGTACCAACAGTAGTTAGTTTGGGAGTTGTCGGAGCGATTTTCGTAAGAAACATTCTATTCACCTTTTTTATTTGAGTTTTTGTGTATACGCACACACTCATAAAACAACTAAATGTATTTGTATGAATTCGCTTCCTGAACAATGTATGATACAAATTGTCTTTATTTAATGTCTATTCTGAGTTATCTTGAGAAAATTTTAAAATTAGTAAAATCAGAATTTAGGTAGTTCAAATAAAGGAGATGTATGTCAATAATACAGTAACCGTACAACCTAAATAGCCAAAACGTCATCTAGAATGAAAACAAACAGTCATTAATTGTATACATTTCATTTACCATATTGTTCAACTCTTAATGGCTGTAGAAGAATTACCGTCAATTTCTAAAGATGTGAACATTATAATGTCGTTATTATATCCGAACTTAACATCATATTAAAGCTTTTAAGAAGCAAGAAAAATAAATAATGCAACCAATTATCGTGTAATAAACAGACAATTAGAGATCACAGCGATTATATTCGTATCAAATGGCTATTTTGAGTGTTATCATTCTATATAATAATTCAAATATTTATAAAATAACTAATTATGTATTTATATAGCGAGCAGAATATAAAAGTGGTGCTGCAGTGTTGTCGTCCATCATTGCACTGTTGGGTTTTGTTGAATTGGTCATAGCCATAGTTGCATCGTCATTCTGCTGTTGCTGCTCATCGTTTGGTTCATCAGAGGTAAGTAATTTGTTCCAATACTGTAATCCGGGAAATTTTCGCGTCGTCTTTATTTCTCGATTTCCAAACAAAATCTACATTCGCGCCGTTTTTAATTGACGATGTCCCGGTCGTGTTCTCTATAAGTTTTGTTTTATGAATCATTTGGAAATATTCGCGGTCGTTTAATTGTCGCGTTTCAACTCTTACCCCGAAAATAAAACTGCATGCCGCGAAAATTTCCCTGTTTAAAGCAACACATCATTTAAATACATCTCGGGCGGGATTTTCACGCTGTGTTGCAGGTTCATCGTTGACCTTTGTCTGTTTCTTTCAACTCTTTGGTCGGGTTGTTTTCTATTGACCACATTGCCCATTGTCATTTCTAATGTTATCCTCGCTTAGAATAGATTAACAGCCTGTATTTATGTACATGTGCTACATGTACATTGCGATAATTACGATAATTTGTTAATAAACATTAAGTAGAACAATTCAATATTGTTTTATCCCCCCCCCCCCTTAGATAAACTCAGTTTTCAGGGGATCAATACTGTATCAGCTGATTATCCGAAAGAAAATGCAAAACACAATTAGTTGCTTTTTAAGGTGTAAGAAAGTGTTTTATATGTGTCAACATAGTGCAAATTGTTGATACTATAGTTAAACTAATGTCTGCTTTTTTCTGTTCTGTTTACAGAGAACATTCATGTACATCACTGCCGGACCGCAAACAAATGTACTTGGAATGCCAAATACCCAAATTATTCAGACTGTACCCGGACAGAACGTATCTGCCGCGCATACTGGTGTTTATCCTGCAGGAATGATGACGCAACAATATCCGGTTTCTACACCTCATTTTACAGCTGCTGCTCCAGGTCAAGGAGTCAATAATCAATCACCACCACCTTACAAGATATAACTGTATACTAGGATATTTATTCAGCATTTGCTTTCTGGAACTCTTATCAGTTTTTATGTTTTCCTTCTAGTATCAAAATTAAAACGTATGGCTTTTTGCATAAACATGAAAACATATGTAAATTATTAAACGCAATTTGGAAAATAAAAATTAACGTCTATATTTCGGAGATACGATTTTCTCAAGTAACCTTTATTTTATAAATCATTTAACACTGTGTATACCATTTTAAAACAACTTTAACAGCCTGTAATTCAGTGGTAGTCGATTGTTGCTGTGTTGCAGATTTTTTTTCGTTCACATTTTTGTACACAAATTGGGCCGTTAGTTTTCTCATTAGAATTGTGTTCATTTGTCATTTTGGGAACTTTTATATCGGACTATATAGTATGGATTTTGCGCACTGGCAAAGGTCATACAGAGACCTATAGTTAATTTGTCTGTGTCATTTGGTCTCTTGTGGAGATATGTATCATTTGGAATCATATGAAGTCTTTTTTTCTGTGTCATTTGGTCTCTTGCGGAGAATTGTCTCACTGGGAATCAAACCAAGTCTTCTTTTTTAATGAAAAAAGACAGCATACCAATAAACCCCAAATTCTGTAAAGAAATTACACCATATGCATATGCTCCTCGGATATTTTTGATGTTTTAGTTTTTGGCATAGTTTTTATTTAATTTCTGTTTAATATCACAAATATTTAATAAGACCTGATAATAAACCAAACCCGGCAACAATAACAAAATGAATATTGTTTCAAAACCTCTTCCGATAAAATGGTTCTCTCATTGCCAATGTTCCAATAACAACAAACATTGTCGATGTTTTTATGGGTGGAAACATTTATACCCGTTCGATGAATTTTGAACTAATTTGAATTTTTGAAACTCTAGATTTGTAACGGCGTGTTACAAATTTCGAAAATGGTTTTTGAAAATATGACATTAAAATTCAAATTTGAAATGGCAGCTGTAAAGTGTAATATTTGCTCCATTTGTTTTACATTTGTTTCTACTTACTAGTGTTTTATACTTTACATTACTTAATTAGTTAGTGCAATTTAAACAATTCGTCAAATTAAATATTTCAATTGAAACTAAGTCCAAGTATTGGACTATTGATAAGCAAATAACAAACAAAGCAATAAACATATGGTGATGTGCAAATACAAACAATTTGAACATATAATTAGGTAATGTCAAGTAATAAACAGCGATAAGAGCTGCGTTCTTTGCAAATGGATAGTTCTCTTGGACCGGTCCCATCAAACATCCCTTTCGTACATTTTTTATAACTAACAATGGATGAGCGCTATTAGGTATACGTATGGAAAAAACTTTCATATTCCTGATTTTTTGCAGACATTTTCTTATGTAGAAAAGGGTCGATTAAACCTGGTTTTATAGCTAGCTGAATCACTGAATTGTATGACAGTCGCACTGAATTTCATCACATTGACACATTGTGTGAACAAAACAAACAGACATAACTAGTAAACAAAATAAATGAAAGACATGAATACAATAATTATCAAAGAACAATAACAAAAGGACAGCTTAGATGCAATACAGTTTTGTCTCTTTACTCTTAAGACAGTCGTTATCTATAAAATCTTAGAGCTAATAAAAATAAACATGAAATATTTAATATATGAACCCATCAATGATAATTCACGTCAATATAAATAAATGCTGATTATATAGGTAATAATAACCTCGGAGTTGAACTTCAACAAGCAGTGGTTCTATCGAGTGTTACACAAATATAGTCTGGTTAAGATACTGTTTTCTGGTTAACCATATACCGTATAAAAGTAGTTCATGTACTTTCCCTCAGTATACTCTTTCCAATTTTTTTTTAAATTTTAATGTGAAAAAATTATATCTCAATGTTTCTAGATGATAACATGAATAAGTTTATAATTCAGAATTTCTTTTAACTGGAGTAAAAAATAAACATAATAATTCAAAATGTTTGATAATGCGTCTTTAGTTGATAACATTAATATGAGTATTAACAAGTGTGGTCATATACTATCAGATTATTACATGGCATTTTTCATATCGCATGTATTATCAGCCCTAGGTTCAATATCAGCCCAAGAGCCGCATGGCTCGAGGGCTGATATTGACCGAGGGCTGATAATACATGCGATATGAAAAATGACATGTTATGATCTTTTTATCATATGCTTCAACAGTAAAGAAAAATAACAGATTCATATAATGATCCTTTTAGAAAAGAAGTTCAAAGAGTGAAAAGTTCAGGGACGTCGGACCCAAATTTTGGTACATTCGATATGAGTCTTTCTAACATATGCCTCAACAGAGAAAAAAAAAACCATTTTAACATGGACGAATCGATAAAAAAAATAATTCAACAATATACATAATGAACATTGTTTGGAAAAGTCAACCTTTTTTAAAATAACTTTCTAAATTATGTTTGAAACTTTTAAAAAATGCATTTATTAAATAATTTTTTTTTTTATTTATTTTTTTTTTTTTTATATTATTTTACACAATATATTTTCCAGTATCCAAATAATTGTTTTATACACTACTTTGTAATGTTTTTCACTGAAAACGTAGTATTGAGGTGTATTTTCCGGAATTTGCCGAGTATCACCGGAATGCCATGTGATAACGTTACGGAAAGGCATGTGATAACAATCGAAGCATGTGATAAACTTTTCATATCAGCCCGCTAAGCACTAATTGGAAAAAATATGAAATATACGTTAATTTAATGCTATTATCATACGGTAAAATTCATATGTTATTTAGTCTAAGTATATGATAATTTAATCTATTTAATGTCATTTAGTACATTCACGTATTTGTTGATTCATTTTGTTATCATTTTTTGTTATCATTTTTCAGGTGTTATGTCTGAAACGTCTACCTTATTAGTTTATTTTTTTCTCGAAATGGGTTGAAACGTTTGTGAAATCTTCATGTTTAACTATATAAATTGTGCAGTTTTGAGGAAATCTGCAAAATGTCTTCTATGTTTTTCTATAAACATACATGTATCATATAGATATCAGATTTGGTATGAGTGCCAATAAGACAACTGTCTTTCCTAGTTACAATTTGTTAAAGTTAACCCTTGTAAGTTAAAGTACGGTATGTATGGGTTTTTTTTTTGTTCACACATTAATGGCAACATAATGAAATGCAATTGTCATACACGCATTGGGTTACGCCAGCTATAACGCGAGGTTAAATCAACAATTTCTAAATAAGGGAATGCTTGTAGCAACTAAGGAATAAAACAGTTTTTTTTCCATTTGTTAGATGTTTTTCAGCTTTTGATTAAACCATCGGAAAAGGAACTGTCCATTTTAAATTTTCCTTGGAGTTCCTTATTTCTGTTATTCACTTTATATGTATGTTAGACAAGGTAAACACGATCTAAACAATGCTAAATGTTCTCTCCTTTTAAACAAATGGATACAAATTGTTAATTTCTATCATTACTGCAATTGTCCAATTTGAGCAGTCAAATTGTATTGCCCGTATATTAAAATTTCACGACAGTCATTGACCATATAATCGACATCATACCGTCGTCAATTTTACGGACGCCGTCACGACTTGGTTGATATTTATGGTAAATCCGTTTTACAGATGATATCGGAAATATTTCTTATGTCGTAGTTACAATTCTGTTCCCTTTTCTTGAATTGATTATTTGCCAGGTTTGTAATAACATGAGGAATTCGAAGGGTGCCACATGTGGGAAAGGATTTCCTTCTGGAGCACCTGATATCACCCCCAGTTTTTGGCGGGGTTCGTGTTGACTAAGTCGTTAGTTGTTTATGTTGTGTCTTGTGTACTAATTTTTGTCTGTTTGTCTATTTATTTTTTAGCCATGGCGTTGTCAGATTATTTTCGATCTATTATTCTGGCTGTCCCTCTAGTATCATTCGCTTTTCTTTCATTTATCAAGTTTTCTGTTATTCATTTTATTATATTCAGATTTTTTCGGATTTTTGTTTTCCTAACAAGAAACATTCGTCTATTGTTTAAATGAAACGACTAACCCACAAAAAAAATTACGTTTTATTTTGCTCAAATATTTCAATGTATTTTGATACAAAATGTGTTCAGCAAGCACATAGGGATATCAATGGAGTTTGCTTTTATATTCCATCTTTAGTCACTTTGGTTACTCAAGTCAGTAGTTCGGTTAACGTATGTTGATTAATAATTTAAGGATGTACTTAGGTGAGGTTTTTGAATAATTGTCAAATGTTCAGACTTCTCAGTGTTTTACATACGATACAAGGTAAAGAATTTGCTCCATAACACCTGTTTATTATTTAACATCTTTCTTTTGATTTGAGACCCAAATAATACCAATGCATTTGTAAGGTAAAAGTCCGAGTCAGCCTTTTCCTGCCATATCTTAGTCAACTATCTCGAAAAGGAGCTCCATGACCTATCAATATTTTTAGCATATTTTGATTTTAATTTTACCTAAGCCCACCACAGTACATCCTTAAGCACCGATAGAAATAAAACAGCTAAACTGCAATTATAATATGTAAAACAAAATCTGGAAAAAAAATTACGAATAAGAATATGGAATTGAATTGCCAATGAAATACACTACCATCAGCTATAACGTTACGTAAATATTAGCAACTGTAGGTTACTGTTTGGCATTAAGAAATGAGGTGAATCCATATGCCATTGAAAGCTATAAAAGTTCCCGATATGATAAAATTCATACGAGACAACTATTGCATTGATCTATGTTTACAACAATTTACGAAATATAAATATGATATCTAGCAACACATAAAAAACCAAAATACAGGCTCGTTACTTGAGACCGCCAGATACAGAAGGTGCTTAACATATTTATAGGCGCAAAGAAGTCACCCTTACAATAAACCATTTTTTTTCGGAGCTTTCCACAAAATCTAAATTTTTAACCATAAAACTGAAACTTGCATTTTGGAAGGCATTGTCAAACATTCTTATTTCTTCTAGCAATTGATTTCATTAACAAATTGCCTTTTGCAAATTTTTGGTTTCTGCTCCGGGTTCCGCGCCATATTTTGACCTACCAAAATATTCGGGACTGATAAAAAGGCAAATGCATTTTTGAAATACAAAAAAACGTAAAATCATCAAATTAAAACGGACAGATGAGTATTTGAAGAGATTAGTTGTGTTTCTTTTATAACGTAGTATATAGTAGAGACGAAAAAAAACTTGATTCTAGATTTAGTGTTTTATAAATCAAGTAAGTTGTTGTGTTGCATTGCTTCGCTGCTTTCTTTAATGTACATTGATTTATGGTTGCAGGCTGTTTTATTTTCCGTTCATTCATATCAATATTTCATGTCTTCTCAACTGAATGTAAATGTTGAATGCAAACTTCAATTATTGTATCGAAACGTTAAGTGGAAAAAAAAACTAGAGCAACTTTTTTTTCAAAAGCGAACTGACAGCATGTACATGGTAGTGCTAGAACAGCACTCTCTTAGAATTGTTCTATTATCATGATTATATAACTGTCATAACTGCTTATTAATAATACTATCTATCTTATTTGGAAAGTTCTAAATAAATTCCATTTAAAGCAGATCTCTGAACATTTTTACAACAGATTTAGTTTAGACTTTTCGTGAAATGCAGATCTTAAGTTTAAAAGTAAATAATTTACTTTTGGATGTAACGCAACTTCTGATTGGCTGACGTTATTTTGTTATCAGCCCATAGACATAATTTAGTCATGTGACCGTGACGTCATCAACGTTTTTCATGGTTTTCTACGGTTTGAAATGGAATTTAGAATTAAATTATAAGAAATAACTGTAATATTTTTTCTGTCGATTCGAAATAAAATAAAACATGTGGAGCAGACTGTTAAATAACTCGCTACGCGCAGTATTCAGTGTGCACCACATTTTTTATGTTATTTCTTCATAGACAGAAAAAATATTACAGTCATTCCTTAAATAGTTACAATAAATACAATCTCTGAATATAAGATTTAATACCAAATTATATTCCTATGGTCAGGTTTAATAAATTCTCGATGTCAAATATTTCAATCAGGACAAATTGCACATGACATAAGAAATTGATGAAATTCAGATAATCTATCCAAGCTTTGCTTTCACAAACTTACGACACTCCGATCTATACAGTTTTGTTCTCATAACTATTACCTTAACTCTAAAAAATATTTTAACATTGCTTGGTCCAAAGTACAGGAAATAACTGTTCATCAAAGTATTCAAAAAGCAAGACAAATAACGGGTGAAGTTTATATACGTCAAAAACAAATTCTTAATCCCCCTGTCCAGAATATTTAAAAGAGGGACGAAAGATACCAAAGGGACAGTCAAACTCATAAATCTAAAACTGACAACGCCATGGCTAAAAATGAAAAAGACAAACAAGCAACAGCACACACGACACAACATAGAAAACTAAAGAATAAACAACACGAACCCCACCAAAAAACTGGGGGTGATCTCAGGTGCTCCGGAAGGGTAAGCAGATCCTGCTCCACATGCGGCACCCGTCGTGTTGCTTATGTGATAACAAATCCGGTAAATGGTCTAATTCGGTAGGTCACATTCATGAAAGGTAAGTGGATTGTAGTTACGACGTAAGGAACATATCCGACATCATTTGTGAAACGGTTATTCCATAACGGTCAACCAAATCGTGATGGCGTCCGTAAAATTTACGGAGGGATGATTTCAACTTCACCATTTTGAACTCTTGGTTTAATAGCTTCCTTGTGAGCAGCAACCCTCTATCAAGAAAATCATGATAGGAAATGCAAGCACGGGAATATCTATCAATTGGGAGATATATACCCCGTATGCAGGTGCTGCTGGAATGTTGCTACTTAGAAATGGAAAGTTCACTATTGGAAAGCTGAAATCATCTCTTTTGTCGTAAAGTTTTGTTTTCAACCGACCCTCATTGTCAATTTCTAGATGTAAGTCAAGATATGAGGTCTACTTAACTGTATCTTAATCGACGTCTGATAGTGAAAATCGATCTATTTGCATTTCTCCCATTATTCTTATTGAACCAGGATATTGAAAATTATCACATACACCTCTTTATATAACAGTATTGCACTGTAAAACCCCGGTTAGATAACAAAGTAAAGATCAATGTATTTCGAAATGCAATCACACATCCTCAGTTAGTAAACCAATTAGAAAGATAATCTGTCCTCTTCAGGTAAGACTTTTTATACAGCCGTATTGAGTGTTACTGTAAACCAACACATTTTCGCGAGCGATTTATTTTCGCGATTTTTGCGAGTAGAAAAAATATCGTGAATATATCGTCGTGAGTATGTAAAACATGGATTTTTTTTAGTAAATTTGAGAATCGCGAAAGGGCTAGAAAGGGATGAACGCGAAATAAAGTATACGCGAAAATGAGTCGGTATTCCATGTTCCTATTCGAATAAATACGCTAGATGTGTCCTGTGTTAATCTCCTTTGATTGAAGACTTAGCAACGTATGATCAATAAATATATAGGTAAACGTTGCAGTCGTAAATGCGCTTCAAAATTTTTGAAAGTAACTTAAAAATCGAGTGCAAAATTAATGATCATATTTAAGACTTGTTCGTCAGTATTTCAGACAAAAGTGCGCTAAAACTACATGACCATGTCATAATATTTCCTTTTCTGTAGATATACTGGACTTATCAGTGGGTTCACCACACGTTTGTTTCGTCAGAAAACCTCACATCAAAAAATGGGAAAGAGGGGGAGGTCTGACGGATACGTACGATTGTGTTAAAATCAACTACGGCAATCTTTAGATTGGTGTAGCTTAATGTGTATAAAAAGTTAAATCATAAAAATACTGAACTCCGAGGAGAGTTTAAAACAGAGTCTCTTATGAAATAGCAAGATCAAAAGTTCAAACACATCAAACAAATTGATAACAACTGTCATATTCCTAACTTGGTACAGGCATTTTCCAATGTAAAAATGGTGGATTGAACCTAGTTTATAGGGATGTATAAGTACAGAGCCAAGTTATATGGATATCACGAAAAAAATAGTAAAAAAAATATTAATAAAAAACAAATAAAAGAACACTATAGCACGTCTTTAGATGATAAATAACGTCAGTACGCAGAATCTATACTTCAAGACCATCGTGTATCATTTGTAATTTAATACGAAATATTTATCAACAAGGTCTATGTACCTTCCGAGTAACTCTTCTGTTCAAAAGACACATTCTTTGACATACCCATAGTTCAATATAATATAAAAATTATATGTTTTAGAGTTAAGTTTGATTCCATTTTCACTGAACTAGTACTCAATTTTATTTAGGGGACATCAGAGGACCACTTCCGGGTATGCTGCGTTGAAGGTCCATTTTTAATCTTTTGCTGCTATCTGCTCTTTGGTTGGATTGTTGTCTCTTTGACTTATTCCCAAATTTCCATTCTCCATTTTATTTGTAGCTATATATGTAAGCCAATAACACATGTAGCTAAAAAAAATTGAAGTGGTCATACCTGCATTTTGAAAAAATATCTAAATATTTCTAGACAATATTTTTATTTTTTTTTCGAATTCAATTGAATAGGAAAATTATAACGCAATAGTTTCAAATGATTAATTTGAAGTCTCCTGTCGGTAAAACAAATATGGTTGTATACAAGTGTGACCTTTAACTGTTTTATCGTTAATAGCGTTTGGTATATTTACGTGTTTGTTGATACGATCCTTTTGTTATCAGTTTCATAAAGAAGAAAATTATATGCCTTCTTTAACTAATAACTCTATATACTAGTATATAAAATACTATGTTGAAGCAAAAAGATCAAATTATTTTTAAAACTTCACAGTAAATTGTCAACCTTTCAGCTTTTTTGTGGTAGTAGCACCCTTGTATTAACCTCGTTAAAAGTGGGTTTTTTTTAAGTGACACTTCCTCCAACAGATGATATACTACTATTATAAATAACTGCAAATAAAGGTCATTTTAACTCTTATCAATGCATACAAGTTCAAAATTTATTTTAAAACCATTTATATAATATATCTCATTTAAAAGATGTCCATACATTTTTCCTTGTCCGTTATCTGAATTCACGCATTATCAATTTTAACAAGACTGATTCTTGATGATGTTTCAATACTTTTCCTTGTCATATTTCTGTGTTTTTTTACTTGTGTTTATTGATAGATGTAAAGTTTTTCAGCAACACCATCAAAAATCAACTGATAATGAATGTACAGAATGAAAACAACGGAGACAATAGAGACTATCATATGAAGACACTGAGAGCGTTTGGTGGATTGCACATAGGCATTGGTATACTATGTGCAATACTGGGTATTGCTGTTTTCATCATTGACAATGTTAATATGAGTAAACATTGCTACATTGATAACAATGGAACTTATTATGATGACAAAGAATGTGAACATAATAAGTCGACGGCTCAACCATTCTTTCTTTTTGACATCCTGTGTTTCCTGTTTTCTGGATGGGTGAGCACAACTTACATCCATTTATTCAAGTTATTAATTTTGTTATCGCAATAAAATATGTATTCTAGCTTCTTTTTCATGAAATAGAATTAAAATGAAAAAATATCTCATCCGATATCCTATAGTCAGCACTTCTGTGTTGATTTGAACATGCTTAACACGTTGACAAATCATAATTATCAATTAATTTTTAATTGGTCGAAAAAAAAAGTTAGAATGGTCTACCACAGGAAAAGATTACCTTGGCTGTATGTTGCAAAACCTACAGAAATTTTTGGTCATCAATTTTTTTTTTAAATTTGATTTTAATTTGGCCTCTTTCGCTTTTTTGATTCGATTGATTAGTCTTTTTTAAACGAAAAGTGTGTCTGGCATACAAAATTGTAATTCAGGTATCTATCATGCTTTTTATTAGCAATACGGCCTTAAAATACAAGGTGTTTGTTAACTGCTGCTGATGCTGACGGATTAGTTTTTCATCTCCAATTGCACATATTTATTTTACTACGAGAACATGTAAGTGTGATAAGAAAATGCACTCTGTTTAATTTTTGTTATTTAAATCGATACATCTAAATAATTTTCAAAAATAACATATGAATTTTCTGGCCAAATAAAAAGAAAATAAAAGGAGCTCGATGACCGTTTGGTCTAAGTAGTCGAGCAAATGTATCACCGGCAAGTGAGCATTGACGCTGCCAGTTTGAACATGTGGCAGGTGTATTCGACTAAAATCTGAATTGACTAGGACTGTTTAATTTTCAACCATAAGTCATTAGTTTTCTATGAGCATTCCAACTTGTTCTACCAATAAACACTGATTGCACCGATCTATCTAATGGTGCAGAAAGTGTCGTTATATTCCGGTAAATCAATGTACAAAAAAGATAAGCAACCAATAGGGAATATCCAGTGGGATCATTGAGACAATTTGACGGAGTGAATACAGTGATTAGTGTATTATATATCATACTTAGTACAACATGTTTTGTCGGGATCAACATTACCGACATGTAAAGCCGACCTTGTATTGTTGTTTTGTCATTCGGTAACACTTCATGGATACTTAGCCATCTGCTTAGTAGAGAACCAGAGCGAATGCCAATTTTCAGCTGAAGAAACCAAACCCACGTCGTCTGTGATTAAAACAAGCACATTGCTTCTGGATTTTCGCTGAATTATATTAAACAGCATTTTGATGATTCGGAGACAAAATATCCAGCCCAGTCTAAATGTCATTCTTCGCACAGCTTGTGAGCTATGAAGATAACAACATTAATACTGTGTTTCAGTCAAGTACAACGAAGGATTTAATAAATGAAACAATCATATGAGCGTTTAAACATGTGACCTTTTACTATTTGTAAATGAACATCAAACGATATACACACGATTTATTAACCAATCATTCGAACAAAAAATGTACTGTGGATTCATTTATTTTCATGGGAATCAATTTTCGTCGATTACTGAAAACTTACATATCCGTGGTTTATTTGTTTCGTGGTTTTTCCAATCTCTCCATACAAAACCTATTATGAATATGTTATTCGTTGAATATTTGAATTCGTGGTTTGCCTGTACCACGACACCCACGAAAATTGGTACTCAACGAATAATAATAAATCGACAGTATCTGCATGTACAAATTGATATTTAAAACATCAATATCAACTTGTTTTTCTCTCGTTAACAGTTTATAATTACTGGAAGTTTTCCATTTTGAATAGACCCAAAAACGTCAAATAGTTGGCGGTGTTTGGTAAGTAATTGTCTATATTAATACATACAATTTTATTAAATTGTAGAAAAAGATATGGTATTATTGCCCATGAGAGAACTCTCCACTCCAAAAAAATGAGGTAGAAGTCAAATGTTGATTTCAGAATTCGTAGTTTGCTTGATCATCAGCTGACTTCATTCAATGCATATATTCTTCCTAAACCCATGCATTTGTTTATAATCAAACGAAACTATGTTATTTGCTGCTGTTTATTCAGTTTCTCATGGATTCATAAAAACACAGTAAACATGAATCTCAATTCACTTACACAAAAGGTGATAGGCATTTAAAAATATATACAATATTGACAAATTATTTGAATATATTTAAGAAAAAGTCATTGTTATTGAAAATGTTAGTTTCACTTTAAAGAATCACTTAAAAACAAAAGATTCTTAATAGCAAGTGTTTGATATCAGAAAAGAAGATGTGGCATGGTTGCCATGAAAAAAACTTCCACAAGAGACCAAATGTCTTAGAAAATAACAACTATAGGTAACCGTACAGCCATCAACAATGAGTAAAGCCCATACCGCATAGTCAGCTATCAAAGGGTAATGACTGGTTCTTTTCATGATTCTGACTTTTCTTTTTTTCGTTTTTACATTCTGTATCAGTTTTCTATTAAACAAGAGCGACATACATAAACTTAACTAATCTCGTTTAAATTTGCCTGTATGATCGTTTTTACGAGCTTCATTCTTTTTAGCGATTTTTTTATATTTGAATTTTTCTTTTGTGTTTTCCGTTGTATCTAGTTTTGGATAATTGGTTCGAATTTGAAAACTGTCTTTCATGAATATATTCAGTGCGTGCTTTGACCTGTACGACATGACTATCTATGTTAACTTTTATTTCATTTTTCTTATAGCAACTTAAATGAAATTATGTGATAGTTTTGGACAGTTAAATTGCAAACAATTGTACAGTCACTGATTTATGTAGACATATTCATCATGAATTCATTATAAGTTTTACTATGACAATGGCTATTAAATACTCGAAGAGGTTACATCATATATCAGAAAAGGGGTTCGTATTTATCTCGTTTAAAAAGTGTGTTTTCTATCTGTTTGGGCAGCTTTCAGCGCTATTGTGTGACAGCCTTGACCGATTTATTTGGAAATCCAGTATTTTAAGAAAACGTGTTGCTGCATAGGTCGTCATGTTTTTGAATGGTTTAAAATACATGCATGTATAAAAATCTTGCTCCCAAATCTTTAAGCAAAAACTTTATATTGCAGCATGTATGGAAATCAAATTTAACTTCTTTCTTCAAAATAGAAGGTTTGCATTTAACTGCCTCGTAAATGACCAAAGATGTTTAGTATTACAGTTGTGTTCACATACATTAAAACAGGTGTATATTCAATGATTTGGGAGCGGTGTGAATCACATGTTGATACTTTAAATTCGAAAGAATGTTAGAGTACTAGAGTTCTAGTATTATGATATTTTGTACACATGAAGTTATCCTCATCCCAAAATAAAAGACAAATTAAAAGAAATAATTTTACTTTAACATGTTTAATTCATAAAACAAAAACGTCGGTAAACGTAAATGCAAATATCTTGTGTTTGTCTAGGATCGATCGAAAAATTACATTTTGCTTCAAAGAAAAACAAGCTGCATATGAAACTGACATTATCTTGATTAACAGTAATTTGTTATGTTTCGATGATGTGTTTTTCAACAAACACCTGCGTTCCAATTGATACTGACTTTGCTCCTCTACTTACTGACTTATTTTAACCATGTAAGACCGAACTCATAAAGGAGCGTCTAAGAAGGAATGCATTAAAGTTTGCATTAACCTCATGTTCCGCTATAAACATGATAAAGAAGATGATACTCTCTCATTAAACAGTGTAAGGTTTGGTGACTAACTATGCGGAACTAATATATATTTTATCGAACATCGATCTTCTTTCACTGTATTGGATACCTTAACTACATCAGTCTCCTTTCAGATATTGCTGTACTTGTTTTATGTTAATCGCATATTTCATGTAGTTTATATTGTAATGCAGTGTCTAGTCACAAATGTAAGAACAATCTAGGCTAAAGTCTGGTCGTTTTGATAATAAGGAGAAATCTCACTGAAACAAATTTTCATCGGGAAAAAAGAAACATTGCCACCACATCGTATATTATATATTTAGCAATTAAAAGTTTCAACTTAAACAATAATAATACAAAAAAAAAAAACAACAATTAAATCATGAAATACGGATTTCGTTCTTAACGATGCAAGCTACAAAATTATTTAGACCGATATGAACAGGAAAATAACATTAAATTACACGCTCCTTACTTGGGACATATAATTATTAAAATTCAATGAATATGACATAGTTTTCTATTCATAATATAGTAAACTTTTCTTTTGCAAATATTTAAATGTCGTGTCATTTTAATGAATATTATTCATTTAATGATTTATCTATATTTTATAATATAGTAAACATTATGAATGGAACGCTATCCATATATTGATGTTAATGTCTTTCTTTATCGATCGTTGCTTATTTTTGTAATATCATTTCTTCTGAAGGATAATATTTGCAATTGTATTCAATATATTTCACATAAAGGAAGTAAACAGATAAGGAAAGTTCACAAATGTATCGTTACAGTTCAGTTGAAACGCTAAGGGAATTTTCAAATCGATAACGTTGTGTAATTATTAAGTAAGTAGTTTTTAATTTTTAACGAATTCGACAAAGTGTAGAGTGTAGATATGTATCGTTGAAAATCCAACAGGAAGTTCTATTTAAATAATCTTATTTTAAAAGTATATACTCCATAAAATTTGAACATTTATGGTCTATTGTGTCAAAATTTAGTTCATGTGTACGAGGATATGTGACATCAAATATCAGGTAAAATTATTGTATATACTAATACATGTAATAATCAGTTTTACAAAGTTTTCGCTTCATACATGTAATAAGTGAAATAGATATAATTAAAAACCAATTGTTCAGAGAACCATTGATGGTCTTTCCACCAGTTAAGACCTTTTTTATATGAAAATATTAAAATTTGATTTTAAATGTCTATTTTAGAGTCAAATGACAGCTTATTGAACGCTTATTCCAAAAATATATGGTTTCTATACAAAAAAGATATAAATTAGGGAGACCATTTTTTACTTCCGGTTTAAAATATGTTACTTCCGGTAATTTTTTATTGTTTACTTAGCACTGATTCCAAAAATATATGGTTCTATATACTTTTTCATTAACTAAGTATAAAATATAGCTACTTCCGGTTTACAAAAGGTCACTTCCGGTTGTCTTTTTCTAGATCACATTGCTTGCAACCTAATTTAAAAAGTCCCATGTCTTAAACATGTATACATATGAGGTAAAAGCAAAGGTCAAAATCTAGAACGTTACATTTACCTATAACCTTGAGCTCAATTTCGAGGTCATCAACCAAGGACCTCAAATCAAAAGACTCTAGGCCTCTACAATATATTGTTAATGAGTTGTATTACCTAACAACAAATATTAGATATAAAAGGGGTCAAAACTGGCATCAAATGTCTACGTACTCTTTCGACTAAAATTTACGTGTTACGACATGTCGCAACTAACAATTTAGTAAAAATAATTTGTCGATAAGTTATACGGCTTTTGAAAATAAGTGAAATTAAGCCAAAATCAAAATTTATAATATGACCTTGACCTTTGACCTTGACCTTATTTTCATTTTTTTGAACCAAGGATCTCAAATCAAAAGACCCTAGGTCTCTATCACTTACGGTTTATCAATTAGAAATGCATATTCTTATATTAAACATAAAAGGGGGGATACCTCTCATATGGAATCTATATACGGCTTCAGTCAAAATAAAACAGAACATCCTCAGGATATAACGAACAATTTGGAAAAATAAATTCATCGGTTTCTTATACGGTTGCGAAGCCTTAGAGATAACAAGGAAAACAATGTTCGGGGAGATAACTCTTATTTGGGAAAGTATTCGGTTAAGCAGAGTTGGTTTCAAAAGCGTATAAACTGTTCGATATCATATTTCAAAAATCTAAGCGACATCTTGTGAAACAAAAAAACAGCGAAGGAAAAAAATTAGGCGGAAGAAAAAAAAAATAATCAGAAGAAATCCAATAGGTCTTTCCACGGAAAAGTGGAAAGACCTAATTAATAAAGAATGATTTATATGTTGTAATTAAGTACAGGGGTATACCATACAAAGTATAGGCTATAATTTTGATACTTATAATGGAATTACACACGTATGCTTTGCTTTAAAAAATTATAGTTTTTTAAAACATATATAAACTTTTAAATTGTTTATAGCAGAACAGATCTAATTCTTATCCATTGTGATGTTAGTACTCTTTGCAGAATGTTCAATAATTTTAACACGAAACTAAATGTATTTACACAATACCTTTTAACAATATATAAATGAGAACTTACATCATGATTGATTTCCACCGCTTGATTTTCATTGGCAACATATTTTTCAATTTCTTAAAAGTAGTTTTACTCTTAATTGTCATATGCAGACTGTCAATTAAAACAATCATTGATATTGAATCTAGAAGGTCACACAATCGAGTACCCAAGCTCCAGGAACTTAAAACTACTCTCTCGCAATGATTTTGTGTTACATTGAACAGTTGAAAAAAGAATGAATAAAAATGGGCAGTAACAGTTCATTAAAAAAGTTAAGATAAGATGTCATGAGGTTGTTAAACTTGAATTGGATTCCTGTTTTCTCTTTGTTTAAACAAAATTATCAATACTCTTAATTCGAAAAATACCCACAAAAGATCGTTGTTAAGATAAATGAGATGTATGACTTCTGTTGTCACATTAACAGACCTTTTTTGCATGATTTTTTTTATCTTGAAATTTGTATTACCATTTCTTGGTAGTTATACAACATATATATATATTATTCAGTAGTTAGCGATGCTCATATACAAATAATCGAGTTGATCCATTTATTCTTAGACGAAAAAAAAAAGAAAACTAAATATGCTGAATTCAAAAGTTTTCGAAAATCATTGATCTATATATATTAAGTGTTTCCTGAAATTTCAGACCTTTTCGTTGTGTTATAATTTTTTATATTACGATTTTTGTGTGTTTAAATAATTATTAAGACAACAGCTTTTTATTTATAACCCATTTGATGGACGATGCAATATACAAATCAACATTTTGTGTATAAAATTCAAATTAAAGTATTATGTTAAAATCAACAAATTTTAGAGATTGTTGTTTGCAAAGTGTGTGTAAATGCTTTTTTACTTGTTTTTTTAGAAAACTGCCAGTTCAGTAAACCATGACGACGAACATTATATCATTAATCCCTGTGCTGACGTTTTCATTATTTGTCATTATCATACTTGCACTGTGTGTATACAAAAGTAGATGTTGCTGCAAGTTTAAAGGTATGTGTCTCATCATAATCATAGTCTGTATTGTGCACTTGCCATTCAGCTGACAGTCACAAATGATATTTATGTACTAAAATACTTCGTCATCAGTGGTAGAAGGACAATATCAAAACAAGGTATAATCAGGCTAAGCATTTATTACCAGAAAAACCATAAAAATATGTTAGTAAAAAAGCAGTCTATCAGCACTAAATGAAAAAATCATCCCATCACAAAAAAACGTATACATTTTGTTTTTTGTTTGCAGTTTGTCCTCCGTCTTACTTTACATGATAATTACTGTTAAAATCCTCAATGCGTTGATGACACATTTGGGATGGACTCATTTGTGGGCTAGTTTGTATTATAAAGTGCCATTTGAAGTGTTGTGCATGGAAAACACAAATTCAGTGAATACTTGATTTAGGTTGCTCTTCTGAATATATAGACATTACAATTTCCTATCGGATCCATTTTTACGGCTTTCACATAAAACTATATTCTAGAATGGAAAGTCCAAGTTCTTCTAATTCTTTTTTAAATGTCAAAAGTCTTTGATTTTTTACTTTGTTTTGTGAGCAGCAATCCAGTAACAAGAAATATACGATACATGTCCTGAAATATAGGTTCAAATGATAGATATATATCTCTTGATGCAGACTGTATTGGAATTTTGCCACATAGAAATGAAAAGTTCATGATTTGGAAGCTAAAATCATCTTTGCTTTAATATTTCTTTCTTTTCAACCCCCTCATTGTGATTTCTTAGATGTACATGTATAAGTCAACATTTAAGCAGAAATAACTGTAGCCGTATTTTATTTATTATTAAATGCTTTTTAACATAGATGCAGAACATGTGAACACCCAACGACAAGAGATTTCAACAGTGTATTGGGGTAAGTTTCTTTTCACTGATATATGTATTTTCAAATGAAGTTTGCTTTGAGCTTGCAAAAAAGAAGTCTGAAAGCTTACATCATTTAACCAATCAAGATTATAAATCAGAACACAAAAATACAAGTAGGTTATTGAAAATACATACCTTAAGTTTTTTTCCGTATCAAACACCATACAATTTAATAGAGGGCACTCCTGAGACCCAAGTGTGTGTAGAAGAGTAGATTATTATTTCAAATAATGTTTAGTCAATTTTCTCTCGTTTGTCAATCATAATAATTTGTTTCACACATTGAGAATCAAAACATTAAGCCTACTCTAAACCCGCCGTTGAATCTAGTTGTTGTTCTGCATAGCAGAATGCGAACATTTGGATATTTTATAGTTTAAAATGTATATGAATTTATGTCACAGTACAATTTCCAATACTGTGTACTATGTGAAATAATTCGATTTTAAACTTTTGTTTTAAAACAATCCTCCACACGATTTAATGACAATTTACAGAATGTGTGTAAAGTTAAAGTGTGCGTTAAAGAAAGTATTTTGTATTAATATTTCGATCTAATGAATTATAGATTTAAAGCATTGAGTCTGCCGTAAGTCTTTTAATAATGTTCACGATGACTTTTTGTGCAGTAAAGCCACAATTTGCAACAACACACGCGAATACTATCTAATATGAAATTGAGTTTTTAAGGTTCATCATAACAAATGGACAAATATGGCCGTATTTTCACCTCTAAAACTACTCCGTGTACATACTTACCTTTGAAGTTTGGAAAGTTTTAAGTCCTGGCATCCACTAGATATGTGAAAGTTAAATGCATTTGTGCTTCAAAAAGGTAAAATCGTTTTTGGATTTTGATGGGCATTTTTTTCCTTCCTGCAGAAGATGTAAAATTAAACAAACACCTGAATTACTTTGATACTGTTCACTCAGATAATCTCTTTAACTCACCTATAAATGTGTAGATACATATTGTCCATGCCAATCAAGGACAATCAATACAAGCCAAACCAGTTCTTACCTGAGAGGGAGCATCTCAAAGTTATATCCCAACTTAGTTCATTTTTACACCTTCTACAGGAAGGGAAAAAATGCCCAGTAAAATCTAAGAAAGATTTCACCTTTCTGATATGCAAAATATATTTAACTTTTATTTATCTGGTGGATGCAAAACTGCACAGGTAAGTCTGCACACAGAGTATTTTTTTAGTTGAAAATACGGCCATATTTGACCATTGGTTTTGATGAACCTTAAACAAACTGTGGTTGTATTTCTACCGTGTTAATCAATTACCTTAGATATATCAATAGTTCATCAATCGCTTAAGTCACTATGGTTTTTACCTAAAGAAACTTACCGTTCTAACAAACAGACAAAATCCATATAGGCAAATAAGAACATGTTATAATACAGTTTACATTACAATACAAGGTCAATACTGGATATCAAAAGCAACATGTTAGTATTTAGAGGAAACCATTACGATTTGCTTATTTTACGTTTTTGCGATAAAAACTATTAGTAAGATGTTTCAATATGCAGAAAAAAATATAATGAATAAATTATTTATACACTTGCACAGTCATATAGTCTTAAAAGACGTCTTAAGCAAGGGAAAGGGCACTTAAAAATATGAAACAGACTATAATGTTTATGCATAAAGCAAACACAAAAGCCGTCGACAGATGCAAGGGTTATACTTAAGCATACTTAAATCAATAACATAACGACGCAGATGACACTCATCTAGACACCATAACGGACAATAATTAATCTCTGCTGAATTTTGAAAATTACATCGATATATAAATAAAATATTTTTCCGAAACTATTAATCAACAGAAAGTTGTTCATTTTTTCAAATTCTTCCTTATAGATGCAAAACATGCGAATTCCAAAAATATTCCAATATTTTACCCAGATAAGATTTTTAGCATTGATGTTTATATTGGAAGCTGCAACGGCTTAGATTTGCTTACAACGACTATATTGGAACCTATGTAGATAGTTGTCTCATTGGCAATCATACCTCATCAAGTTTAATCATGTATATGTTCTTTTGTTCCATGTAACCTTTATGAGTTTGTATACGTTATACGCTGGTATTGAATTATTACCGATCAATCATATTTGATAGACTTACATTATCAACACGCTGTGAATATGTTTATGAATAAAACTCTATCTATATATAGTATCTTCTTTAACTTATACATGTGAACTCCAGACGCCAGTTTCATCTATGATGGACTCGTCAGTTTCGCTCAAACAAAAAAGATACAGGTCAAAATAAAGAGTAATGTTAAAGAGCTTTCCAGAACAAATATTCCAAAGGTTTTACAAAATGCTGCTAAAAATCATCAGTAGCTATGACAAACTTTCCAAACAGATAGTTATAAATTTTACCATTCCATGGACGAATTCTTTTAAAATAACAGTCATTTAGCATGATTTGTTTAAAAATTGTTATTAACCTATCAACATATCATTCGGCAATGTCATGCAACTTTGGATACCTATATAAGCCCAAGGAAGGTAAATAACATCATTCATTACAAAGGATAAAATATGTTGACAATGGAATCAACAATCCAAAAAACCATTGAGGGATATTCACGGACCCAGCAACACTTACAAAAGTTTGTCCGCTAAACCATTTCATAAGGTTGAGAATTTCTTATCAACCACCTCTACCGGTCATGTAATTGGCGATACACTTTTGTTAAAAGAAATATTCGACGATGACGAATCACATGTGTAGTTAACGGGAATAACATACTACAGTTACAGTTAATTGTCACCTATTAAACTTCAATGATTGAAAAAGAAGATACATGTAAGGTTAAGAAATATGTTTGTATTGTACAATTTGCAGTCATTTTTAAACAGATAAAGATAGAATGAGTATTGCAAAAGAACTGAGATCCAGACAAGAACATGTTCCCCAAAGTAGGCCAGCGCTTACAAAAGGTGGTTATATTTAATTTACGTTCCTGTTTAACTATAGACAAAAAGATGTTTCAAGTACTCGACAATAACACACAGGAAGAAGAAAAATGAGAAAAATTCACCACACTTACAAACTAAATGATTTTCTCCTACCTACCCCTGGAAAGATACTTATGGTCATTACAGTGTTTTAATTGAGAGAAACGATCCTGTACCTCGTCATAAAAAATGAACGAAATGATTCTAACTAATAAGTTTTGTATTGAAATTCTATTCACATATATAGTATGCTTGAACTGCATCAAATTGTTGATTTCTATAAAAATGAAGGTGTTACTACTTTCGATAATAGTTTGAATTAACTGTATTCTGCAGAATGTTTTGGATTTTCTATTTTAAATTCTTTTCAAATACGTATTTGATTTGGTATTTTACCTGTATGAATGCGAGCGTCATTAACAAGTTTTATATAGACAATGCGCGACTGGGTACCATATATCTTGAGCGAGATTGTACAACCACTAGGTCGATGACACTGTTTAAGGATGTTCTGGCCGCGGGGTTTTAATTAGCATAATAGCCCGCACTAAGATAGATTGATATGTTCTTACATCAGAACTAAATTTGTCAAAGGCTGATTTTGAACATCTTTTGGGAACTTTTAATCTTGAATACATTTTAAATATGCATTTGATTTGGTCGCCCAACTGTTCTGATTAGTTTTGTCTAAACGATAAGCGTGTCTAACATGCCACATTCTGAGAATGATATCCTTAATCAGGTTAAACTAAATACAGAAAATTTCATACCCAATAATGTCATTGAAAGTACAAACAGTTACTTCTTCTGTTACGTTTTTTAATATTCTGTCAGCTTATATATGCAGCGTAAAAACTATTATATCATGTGTAGTTTGGAGGTAATGTACGGATTTCGCAGAACGGGTTACATATATGTAGGACTCAAATCTGTGGCGGGTTCCTAATCTTTGGCAGATTACTCATATGTGTCAAATATGACGTAACAAACGTAAATCAAATCCAATCTTTGACAGATTTTTGTTTCCTCCAAATCTATGACAGATCTTTAATGTGCGTAATGTTCCGTGGAAAAGAGTAATTTATAAGTCACAATTTAATACCGCCATATTACATTGTTGATGCTGCTAACGATGGCGGAATCGATTTGAAAAAATGAAGGTAGCTCCCTCGACAACAGTTTGCGGATGGTTTAAAAAAAAAGAGGGACGAAAGATACCAAAGGGACAGTCAAACTCATAAATCTAAAACAAACTGACAACGCCATGGCTAAAAATGAAAAAGACAAACAGAAAAACAATAGCACACACGACACAACATAGAAAACTAAAGAATAAACAACACGAACCCCACCAAAAACTAGGGGTGATCTCAGGTGCTGCGGAAGGGTAAGCAGATCCTGCTCCACATGTGGCACCCGTCGTGTTGCTTATGTGATTACAAATCCGGTAAATAGTCTAATTCGGTAGGTCACATTCATGAAAGGGAAGGGGATTGTAGTTACGACGTAAGAAACATATCCGATATCATTTGTGAAACGGTTATTCCATAACGGTCAACCAACTCGTGATGGCGTCCGTAAAATTTACGAAGGGATGATTTCAACTTCACCATTTGGAACTCTTGGTTTAATAGCTTCCTTGTGAGCAGTAACCCTCTATCAAGAAAATCATGATAGGAAATGCAAGCACGGGAATATCGTATCAATTGGGAGATATATACCCGTATGCAGGTGCTGCTGGAATGTTGCTAATTTGAAATGGAAAGTTCACAATTGGAAAGCTGAAATCATCTCTTTTGTCGTAAAGTTTTGTTTTCAACCGACCCTCATTGTCAATTTCTAGATGTAAGTCAAGATATGAAGCCGACTTAACTGTATCTGTAGTATCCTTTATCTCCAATTCGATGGGATAGATGCGTTCCACATAGTCACCAAATTTTGAATTGTTTAGTGAAAGAACGTCATCTATATAGCGGAAAGTAGAGTTATAGGATATTTCTAACTTCTTATCTTTCTTCCTCAGAAGTTCCTACATGAAGTCAGCCTCATAATAATAAAGAAACAAGTCGGCAAGTAGAGGGGCACAGTTTGTTCCCATTGGGATGCCGACAGTCTGTTGAAAAACACGTCCTCCGAACGTTACAAATATGTTGTCAATCAAGAAATCAAGCATCTTGATAATAATGGTTTCAGAGAATTTTTTGTTTGAATCAGAGTGATTCTTTACAAAGTATGATTTATCCCTCCCTAAGACAAGATACTTGTATCTACGTTGGTCATTCCTTTTTATGAAGCAAAGTAATACCAACTCTTTCAATTTGTCTTTAAGTTTGGAATGTGGAATACTTGTGTACAGAGTAGAAAAATCAAATGTTTTAATACTGTTACAAGATGAAAGAGAGTTAGATTGTATGTACTCTAAAAGATCTTTGGAATTTTTAAGTATCCACATCTGATTCACACCACCTCTAGAATAGGCAGTTTCACAATAACTTTGAAGCCCGTCTTTGATTGCTGATAAAATAGATGTTAATAATTTAGAAAGAGGTTTCGTGGAGCACTTGGAAGACCCAGCAATATACCGTTGTTTGTAAGGACACTTATGTAGTTTAGGTATCCAATACAGTGATGGAAAATCCAGTTCTTCATCTTTGGTTGAAATACCAAAGGAACAAAGAACAGACCTATGATTATCCAGGATTTCCTCTTTGGTAAGTGTCGTGAGGGTATATGTTGAGTTTCCAAGTGAATTGTCTATACCTAATTCGTTTATCAAGCAATTAATGTAGTGACTTTTACAGACAAAAACGATGTTATTTGGGGCTTTGTCTGCGGGGACAACAACATATTTATCATGGAGGTCGGATAAGTGTTTAGCAACATTTGGGTCTTTAAAGATTGACGTAGCGACGTAGCATGGGCATTGATGGACCCATTCAGTTTCCTAATTCTGATTTGTATTAACGACCTCACTGCCTTAATCCATTCGGATAGAGTGTCTACGTCTTCCTTTTCACGTTTAGCCCATTGCCTGGCATAATCCTCGACTGAGTCCATCAAAATTTTAAAGTTGTATTTCCAATTGATGGATTTAGGCTCACGATATTTCGGACCTTTCGATAACACATTTCGTAGAGAAGTGTTATTAACAATGTTAAGGTCATCGGTAATAACGTGGCCAGCAGGATTATATGTGAATTAGGAACTAGCACAAGTGCAATCAGGAGGTTTAGACTTGAAGTCGTCAATATCGAGATTCTGCAAAACGCGTTTGTAATTGAAAATTTTAGTTGCAATAGGTTTGGTATAGGTATAAGAAATTATTGGTACAGACTGGTCTTTGAAATAAGGAGGTATTTTCGATTGAACTAATTTATGATGAAGGATATTGCCTAGGTTGACGCCATCGAGACCTTTGTTGGCAAAGGAAAGATTTAGAAAAGATCTTTTCTCTTTTTCATCTTTTCCAATGCGAACTGGCTTGAAAAGTCTGTGACTTGCAATATCCGAAATTATAGCTTGAAGTTTGTATTGATTTGAATGAGGAATTGTAACAGTGGATTCCAAACATAAATTGAACAGAGAATGAAGTTTTGAAAGGGGTAATGAATAAAGTTTCGTGCGAATGTGATGAATACCTAACGGCTTTTGTATGAATGACAGCAAGTCATTAATAGAGACATCATACAGTGAAGGTGATGTGTAATGACGATGACCATGACTGCGTCTACGTCGAGCAGTCGAGTTGAAAATATTCATCACATTCACCGAGTTACACGAAGAACTAGATAGAATACCTATACCATCAATTTTGTCATTGCAGCCATACGGTGTTGCAGTTCCCAAATTTAAAGGATGATGTGACCTATTACCGGGAGAGAGACACAATGTGTTGTACCGGCTAAAGCCCGTGGTGAACAAGGGTGACGCTTTTTTTCAGTACCGAATATTTTAGAAAAGGAGTTTTAGAAAATATTTTACTGTCTACAGCTGGCCAGGTTGATAAAGTGAAAAATGAAATTACCACATTACATTTAAATTTAAATCGTCATCAAATCGAAAAGATGTATAAAAGAAAGATCATTTGAAAATTATTCATTTTTATTTATTATCATGTTCAAAGGAAAAAATAGTAATGTTTAATCAATAGGTTTCTGGAGCACCTGGGATCACACCTAGTTTTTGGTGGGGCTTGTGTTGTTTATTCTTTATTTTTTTCTGTTGTGTCATGTGTACTATTGTTTTTTCTGTTTGTCTTTTTCATTTTAGCCATGGCGTTGTCAGTTTATTTTCGAGTTATGAGTTTGACTGTCCCTTTGGTATCCTTCGTCCCTCTTTTAAACAGGTACTAATACTATGCACAGATAGGAAAATGCTTATCTTTTACGGGCACATCGTTTTAATCTTGAAGTCTGTATTTAGGTATATGAATTCATCATTTAAGATTTGTTTTGATTGCCATTACGATTTGGTTGACCATTACAGAATGTCTTTCACAAATGTGTAAAGATATACTCCTGTGGTCGTTTATTTCCACTTGTTTAAGAAAAGTTATTGATCGTATATGTACTGTCTTGTTCTAATTTGAACGAAATCTGAAATAGATTTGGAAACAAAACAAAAAACCGCCATAGATTTGGGATGACATGACGTCACATTTGCAATAGATTTGGGTCCTACATATATGCATAAAAAATTAGGAGGCAAATACCAAAAGAAAACAACCTGCCCATTATCCCGCTCTTTTAGACTTCAATTGAATCAGTCACTTTTCTTTTCAATTTATTGTTCAACTCAATTGTATTATCCTTGTCGATTTTTGAGAATTGACAATCGGTAAACTTCTATTGTTTTTATCAGTCTTAATACATTAGTTACGATGACTCAATAAGTGAATTTAAAACACCACACTTAAATTTAAGTAAAGGTCAAAATATGCTCGCTCTCTATATATTAATTAAAAAATAACATTTGTAAATATAAAAGGTCTTTATGAAATCATTAAACTGTATATAAGATACACATTCATATTTTGTTTTTAAAGACACAGATAATGGAGAACCACATGAATGCGTCAGTCTGTCGGACTCTTTGGGTAAGATATCTCAGCTTATCAGAAGACATATGAAATGAAAAAAAATACACAAGAAAGAGTATGTTTTAGTACGTTGGATTATGAAATGAGCAAAACCACAAAAAACGTAAACAGAAAGGGCTTCAAGCAGCTGGCAGAATTTATGAAAAAGAAAAAAAAAATCAACATGACAAAGTCAGCAAATCAAAAATTTACTATCGAACAAAACATATAAAAAATAAAGATCGCCAACGCTTCATTGGAAACTATTATACAAGTGGAATTATTGTATGTTTGTCAAATGTGTCGTATCGTTCATGTTTTTATTTAAGCGTGATTGGTGTTAAGGTACATGTACCAAATATTATTTTTAGCGGAAAAAATTTAAAAAATAGGTAAAACTGACCACCCAGGATCAAAATAAACAAAATACTCTCAATATCTGCTATAATAAATGTTCTTGAATTAGCATTTCTTAACAGGTTCTGAGGGTTATAATAAGATATACATAATGCCCGCACATAGCATGTATAGAATAACATTCGGTGGAGACAGAAGACAAGGTAAACTAAATTGATTAAACATCACTTATAATTAAAACAAAAATAATCCCCTCCGTCCCCATTTTCTTCTTAACGCAGAACAATATTAATCATTACAGCATATCGCTTACAGAAAAAAAACGATACTGCAGTAAAATTTAACGAAAAACATAAAACATTTAATATCTGTCCTTTATATTTAAAAAAAGTTTTGATAACAGAAATGACACCAATAGATACTAAAACGTGTCCGTTCACACTATACGGACTTCATATACAGGAGTGTGCTACTTACGCAGAAACTTCTCCAACAAAGTTATGAGGAGGACAGATTAAAATTGACACTCCGTAAATTTTATGGACACCTTCACGAATTGGTGAATCCATACGATGTGTGTTTAACCAAACTAGCTAAGGATATTTTTACCACATGGTAGATTGTGGTTTGTCATTATGTCGTCTAATCTTTTAATTACCAAACGTGATTTAATCCCGATTGTGACTGTTTTGCTGAGTGTGAATTCGCATTACTATAATACGTGTTACGGTACTTGTCTATCCCAAATTCATGTATTTAGTTTTAATGTTTAATGTTATATTTGTAATTTTCATCGGATTTTGTCAAATTTGTTGACGTCTTTTCTATTATATTTATGTGTTATGGAAACAAAAAATAATCACCGCCGTCATTTATTAGATTTAATTTTGGTCAACATAATCTGTACGATAATTTACGTTTGACGTTAGATTCATAACAAACTGCACATATATATATATTATAGTTAATTGCTAATAATAAGTATTGTAATATGCATTGTGTTTAAATGCAATATCAGTATTTAGTTCTATTTTAATCTTTAATCAATCCTAATTCAATCTTACTTTTGAGATATAGTTTTTCATATGTGACGTAATTTTTCTGCTGTTTCAGAAATTTCATATATTCAAATGTGACGTAATTTTTAATGCCTTTTCACCATCGTATGTGACGTAATTTTTATTGCCTTTTCACCATCGTATGTGACGTCATTTTCATAATTTACTGCGTTGAGGCCTGGACTGAGTCGGGTGTGTCTATTCTGTGTTGGTCATTCATTATGTATTCGTGTTGGTTTTATGTAATGAGTTAATACTTAAGTTTCATTATGTATATCTGTTATATTCATTTGATAAAATTTACTGTTTGCAATAGCATTAATTGTTCTAAATAATAAGGATATTCTTATCCCAAGCATAAAAACTTAGCCGTATTTGACACAACCTTTTTCAACTTTTGATCTTCAGTGCTGTACAACTTTGTACTTTTTTTCGCTTTCAATCTTTTATATCTGGGCCTCACTGGTGAGTCTTGTGTGGACGAGGCGCGTTTTGGCGTATTAAATTTTAAACCTGATGCTTTTTGTTATTCATTAATCATGTGTTTCTTTGTCTAATACGTTTTCCTATTTATTCATGTTATTTGTATTGTAGTCCTGTAATATTATGTTGTCATTTCTATGTTATATTTAACATTGCCATTAAAGTGCGAGGTTTGGCATGCCACAAAACCAGGTTCAACCCACCATTGTTTCCTTTAAAAATGTCCTGTACCAAGTCAGGAATATGGCCATTGGTATATTATAGTTCGTTTCTGTGTGTGTTACAATTTAGCGTTACGTCATTTGTTTTCTCCTATTTTTGAGTGTAAATTGACATTGCGATAAGACGTGTCACGGTACTTGTCTATCCCAAATTCATGTATTTGGTTTTGATGTTATATTTGTTATTCTCGTGGGATTTTGTCTGATGCTTGGTCCGTTTCTGTGTGTGTTAGTTACATTGTAGTGTTGTGTCGTTGTTCTCCTCTTATATTTATGCGTTTCCCTCAGTTTTAGTTTGTTACCCCGATTTTGTTTTTTGTCCATGGATTTATGACTTTGAACAGCGGTATACTACTGTTGCCTTTATGTCGTACTGTCAATCACAAGTGTACAGGGAACTGAAGAAACAATTTCCACAAACATACCAGTACGACGGTTTTTGCTATTGAACGATTGAAGTCCTTCGATACTAACAAACAATCAGCAGCGATATTTTCCAACATGTTTAGTTTTGTCGGTTTTTATATAAAAAAAAAGGAATTAATACATCTTAAATGTAAAAATACAAACATTTATGGACTACTCACCAATGCATTTCCTAAGAATTATAAGGTCCGAAAAAGTAGTTTCCCAAGATGAAAAATTGGATTATGTTCTTTTAAATTATTGTTTCTTACACATTATTGGACTTATTATTGACATTTTTATCTTTGGAGTCAGTGGCTCAGTGGTATAATGAACAATTTGAAACCCGACAGATCACGTGTAATATCACAATAATCAACAAAAAAAACTAAACTCCGATGTAACTTAAATTAGCGTTACTGTTAATTTCAATTTAGTCAACTTCCAATCTTGGTGAAGTCAAGTTAAGAAAGTTACAACCCTCCCCTTTCCTCCTTTTTTTGTTTCTTTTACACATTCTAATTTAAAAACGTTTGTAACGTTTATTTTGATTGGATAACGTCACTTTTTACATGGCTTCAATTGACAATTGATGCTATGGGACGTACGCGCAAGCGCAGACGGCATATGACAGATTGTATTTACATGTTTTAACGTTGTTTTCTGTCAGTTTCATAAAAATGGAGATAACAATATTGTACTTTAAGCTCCGACGACATCAATTGGGGATTTGATGGTCGCAAATTAAGTTTACTGGCGACGCGTTAGCGGAGACAGTAAACGGGTGTTTGCGACCATCATATCCCCAATTGATGCCTTCGGAGCTTAAAATACAATATTGTTATCTCCTAATTTTAATTATCACAACTTTTACAGATACTTGTGTTATTTATTTGACTTTGAGAGAAACTACGCACGAGTTCTTTGTTTTTGGGGAAGTTCCGAACATCGATTTCTCGATCTATATAAAGTTTGCTCTTAAGGAAGATCGAGGGTACAAAAACAAATCTGCAAAAATTTTAACATATTTTTTTCATTACAAATTTCATTAATTATACTCTCAGTTGTTACTTTATGATGTTACAAAATCAACAAAATAAAATCTCTTCGTTTTGGCCCCAGATGACTTTTAAAATGTTTATATCATTGAAAATGCTCCAAATTATCCCCCGTTTGTGAAAAAATGCCTTTTTCTACATTAAAATTGAAATATCATTTTTGTCTCATCGGTGACCTATATTTTTCATAATTGTTTTTTTAAAAAAACTGTACTTAAACTCAACAATTGTAAAAATAAAGCGAATTCTGTAATTTAATTCTTTTTTTTTATTTCGATATCATTTTTATTTCTCCTATTAGTTCATCAGAAAAAAAAAGTATCTTAAGGTGGTACCCAACACCTTCACTAAAATTAGTTTGGCTCGTTTAATTTTCATAAAATTTTGACAAAGCATCCACTATGACCATTTGACAAAAATATAAAATTTTCAAAAAATTTGAACCATCCATTTTATCAGAAAAATTATACTGGTTACATAGCAGTTTGAACAACACTAGTTTTGATCATTGAGGAGCTTAATATTCCATTACCAACATCATGTGATTAAAACGTTTTGCTGATTTTACAGAGTTATCTCCCTGTAGTGTTAGGTACCACCTTAACAAAAATTCATGTTTCTTTCGAAAGCATCTTGTGAGCTAAAATGAACGGTGACCCCATATTTTTTTTTATTAGGTAAAGGATAAAGTTCATTTATAGAAAGAAAATAGCGACATCCTATATTTAAAAACACCTTAATACGTTTCAAAGATACGGTATTAGCTTTGGATTTCCAATCATGGTTTACTTGATGAAGTGATACCGCTTTCATAAATTAAATTATAGAAACAATAACACATTGAAACTTAAATTGAAAGCATTTTTTGAAAGTTGTTTTACGAACGCAAAGTAGGTAATGATTTGGTTTACTGTCATACTATTTTAGTGTCATACATTACTAATTGTATGTTCCATAATTTATTTACAAACAGCGTTCATAATTGTCGTCCATTGTTTTTTTAATTCAGATTGTGAAAATATGTTTTGTATGGTTCCATTTCTTTGTATCAATTGCATGGCAAGTATTTCCCTGCACTTCCACTATTTTTTTGGGGGGGATCATATTAGAAATAAGCTGCGTAACAAACAATTAATGCCATTTACATCAATATGGAGTGTGTGGTTTGTTAGCATATTGACAAATGCAAGTAAGATAAGATAAACTGTTTTTCCGTCTCATTTGTTATTACCATAATCGGTTTGTTTACTGTACTTTGTATACATGGTATATGCTAAAGAAAAAGAAAGGTGTTACACGAATGGCAGACGCATTTAACCTTACAGAATACATATACTCACCTTTGTTTTTGGTGGGTTCAAGTAAAAACAAAAACACAACGATACGTACAATAAAACTTAGTTAAAAAGATCATTCCAACAAATGTATGCCTACAAAATAAGAAACCAATTCATCATAAAATAAGTAAATTACAATCGCTTGGAAAGCCAACTGGCTTCACAAAAATGTTTCATTCAATCGAAACATTTATGTTGTAAAGCAACCGTCTGGTATTTTGATGATATCAGTTTCAGTGATTTTATGCATACACAGTTTTAAACATGTTCAATTTTGAGTGCTTAAAAAGCTTAATTTGTTTCTTCCAAAAACAAGAGATTTGGACTTTATCTTATAATTATCTTTGTTGAAGTTATGACCAAATCATTAACTGTGTCCTTAAATCTAGAGTTGCGATGACATGTTCTATATTGCTGTCGAAGGAGATTTACATTGAGTATATATAGTGCAACAGATCTGCTGAGCTTTTGATATAAACTTATTTGTAGTTAAGTAGATGATAACAATGTGTAATGCTATTTCGTTTAAATTCTGACGTTTGAAAATAACCCATAATATTCAACTGCTTTCATTACAGATAAAGGAATGAAAAAATCCCTGGCTGATTTGATAAATGCTGCTAATGAGAAGCCAATAGTGTGGACACCACCACCACCGCCTCCACCGCCGGATCCACCAAATCCTAACTCATGATATTTACAGAATTTTTAATTAGTTTTCGCTTAATAACATTTGGAAGCAAACTCAAACACTTATAGTAGCGATAAATCAACTTGTTCATGCCATGCTCTATGATAATTTTAACATGGATAGGGATTATATTTGCTAATATCTATACACCAAGCATCAGTGTGGTGTAAAATATTGACAAATATAATGTTTATCTATATTAGATGAGTGAAGAGCATGGCCTTGTCGAATTGTTTCCATTTTAATAGATAAATTTTCACTTTTTGTACAATGAAGATGAAGACAAAACGTCACAGAAATCAACGATTTCAAGATTACAGCAATAAAAAGTTACATACAAACTTACTGTTAGATTAATAACTATTATTTTACGTGTGAGACCATAATGTCCCTTTTGATTCCGGCATTTGTCAAAATACATCTGTCGTTGCAATTTTAGTTTCCATGCTGATGTCAATCATGTGCAGTTCATAATTTAGTGGATTTCAAATAGAGACTTGTTTCCAAAGAGAAGGCATACTGTCACATTATAATCATTATATTAGAAGTAAACGGAATGCAAAGAAGAGATTAACAACATTGCAGAAATCCAAGGAAAATTATAAACGGAAAGTACACTTACAAATGGCAAAATCAAAAGTTACACAACTTAAGTATGAAAAACAGCTTTTATTTTTCCGCTTCAAACTCCGTGTCAACCTGTCATGCGTATCATGCCTTCATATATCATTTCACTTTCTCCTTTATCTGATGCTTACTAGAAAAATCCAGGAATTGAAGCACTCAAAAAAACCTATTAGAACAAATTTAATCGGTATGTCTTCTTTCTGCAACTTGTTGATAAAAGATTCAACTAAATGATGATCATAAACGTCAAATATTGCAAGGCCTGAATGTTTTAGAGGGAGATTTAAACCGTCCCGTTGTCTGTGAATGTAGAGTAAGCGAATAAGTGTCAATAAATGCTAACATAATTTGCTCGTTGGACTGGTTATTCAAAATGATGAATATAACAACCTCAAGATATTTCACCATAGGGTGACATTGATTCTTTTATCTCTGGTATTTAATTCACGTGGCTATAAATTTCCTGCATTTGTTCTAGAGAGAAGTTATGTAAACCTGCTTGTACATCCTAAATCTTGCAAATAAGTAATCGCTTAATTAAAATGAAATCCTAAATCGTTCAATTAATTATAGTATCCAAGTCGAAAGCAGGTTGGTTTAAAATAATGTTCATATTACATTATGTCTATTTCAACAATGTCCAGGTAAGTTATATAGTCGTGGGTAATGATGCATTTGTACATTTTCAAATTACTTGAAAATTACAAAAGTTAGCCAAGGTTCTTCTGAATCTCTCTATACATGCTATCCAACTATAAAGAATATTAATTTTTCCGTACTGTGTTGAAATCTGCTAATGCTAATAGAAGTATCAAAATGTAAAAGTTAATAAATCAAAAGTGTACTTTGACATCTAAATATAAATGTGACTGTAATTGACTAACTCTATAAAAAAAAAAAAAAAAGATTATGATTATCATACTTATTTTGCTACTTCTTATTTTCAATAAATAATAAAACGTGATTTTAGCGTTTGAAGATAATAAGGGAAATATATCATATGCCTTAAGACAACAACAAGGAAAAAATCAGTGAAGAAGAACAGTATTATAACTTTTTGTCTTTTTAGTTCCTTCTGCATATTGTTCATATTGCATGTAGTTTGATTGTTTCACATGTGCTGATTACAATGTTATACCTATAACTATTTAATGAAAACGTTTGATACAGTTTTATTGTATAAAATGTTTGACTTAATTAATAAAATTGATTTTTTTTCAAATATTTTTTAAATATCTCAAAAGTCAGTTTGCTTTATCATCTTATTAATTTGTGTTTACGCAATGGGATATATGTATTGAAGACATTGCTCTTGCAAAATTGAATCAATAAGGGAAAAAGAAATTGACTCAAATTAATTTGTATTTGAGTTATTTTCACTTGAAATGTGTTCTATGAACATAGATAGTCGGTTGACATGCTATAACCACTACCAAACAAACATGTATTATGATTAAAAATTTTTTGAGCACTTTGAAGTTGTATTGATATAATTTGACGATTTAAACTAAAAATGTTGTTTTGTATTGATACAATCGATGACATCAGTCTATAGCTTTGTACGGCATACTCAGGTTTCGACCAACACATTGAATATCCAATAACATAATGCATAGGAATTTAGAACAAAATTGTTCTTTCATATTTGTTTACATTCATTTAAAATGTAGTTTATGGATCATAAGCGTACATAATACAAATGTTGAAAAATAGGAATAACTGGAAGTGCTTAATTAATTTACAAACATATAAATAAGAAGATGAGCTAATTAGTGCAAATGAGACAACTCTTCATTCAACTCACAATGTATATAAAGTAAACAATTATACGTGAAAGTACGACCTTCAACACGGAGCCGTTAAAAAAAAATTAATAATATACATGCATATCAATATGTTTTTTATCAATAAAAACGCTCGTTGGGTGTACATAGATATTGCACTGTAAAACCCAAAATCACATTACTGTGATAACGGATTTGTTATCATAAAATAAAATAAGCGTCCATACTTATCACAATAAAGGAAGAAGCATTGTATATACAGGTAATCCACAGGTAAGAGTTGTTTCGAATTTATTTTAATATATTTACATGAGTTTAAAACAATCGAACTAAATGATACGAATATTGTTTAGTTCTTCCACCTATGTTATGATCGACAAAATAATCATTTAACACTTTTTGAATTATGTTTTAAAATACAATCAATAAGAAATAATTTACCCTTTATCTACCGTATGACTTCCCATAACTGAAATCTATAAAAGTAGAAAACATTGTGCAAGAACTCAAGAATCAGCTTTTCGAATATTGTCAGCAGTTTTTGTTCTCGTATTAACATAGAGTACAAGTGTAAGTATATAATTATACATGTTATATGTGTAACACGAGCACTGCTACATGTATATCCTTAACTCGTTTGTTTGTTTTCCGTGTTTTTATAAATGTTTCGATTTTTTTTATTTCGTGTTATTAATTTCTTTTATATAACAAGTGAAGATTAAATGTGAAAAAAAATCAGAGAAAATGTATTATTTTTACTTTCATTTACAAGGGACAACTACGCTTTCTTGTATCAAATATCTTTGATAATGTATCAACTGTCGGTACATCAGTAAGGGGTATTTATAATATATAGATGTGTGTTCTTTAATTTTTATAGTGTCACTGTGTACTCACAACCAATATTAGTAATGTTATACGCAGTCCATTCATACATTTGTTTATGAATGTTGTCTATATTCTAAAAAAAAAGATCACGTTTAGCATGTTCATAAAGAACTTCATTATTAAAACTATCAGGAAAAAACAGAAAAAAAATATGTTTTTTTCTGAAAAATCTTTGCACAAGATAATATATCTTAGGTTCGATTTTTATTGTTGATTATGTCTT
>CM034351.1:34268340-34303663 GCA_019925275.1 Mytilus edulis | reverse complement strand
CTTACCTTAGCCGTAGTTTGCACAACGTTTTGAATGTTGGGTCCTCAATGCTCTACTACTTTGTACTTGTTTGACTTTATAACTTTTCTGATCTGAGCGTCAGGGATGAGTCTTATGTAGACGAAACGCGCCTCAGGCGTAATCAGTTATTAGCTGGTACCTTTGATAACTATTATAATAAAATGGAAGATATTAAGGTTAAGCTGACCACTTAGGATCAACATAAACAAAAGACTATCAATATCTGATATAGTACTTAAATAAGCATTTCTTAACAGGTGACGAAAAAATGCACGTAATAAGAAACAGCTTTAGTACATTCGGAGGAGACAGGAGATATGGTAAACTATATCGGTTAAGCATCACTTATAACTAATATTGTTTACCAAAAAAACTGATACTGCCGAGGAAATTAATTAAGACAGATACATTTATTGTTTGTCCTTATTATTAACAAAAAAAATAAGAAACATAGTTGACACTAATAGATACAGAAACGTTGTCCAATGTTATTGTCAATTTAAACGAATTTTAGCAATAAAATATCGTTATGAAAAATCAAAACGGATAAGGAGATGCGGTTTGAGTGCCAATGAGACTGCTTTCGCCCGATATCAAAATACTTTGATGTAAGATGTTTGTTTTTTTTAATATTAGCTTCATACCAAATACTGTATCATACCTTTAGTTGAAATTGAAATTTGATTTTGGGCACCGATAGTTACACACAACTAATCAGTATTCAAAAATGTATGTTTGCAACCGTTTATATTATGAGTGTCCGGTTTGAAAGTAAATGCGTTCTGATTGGTATGGCAAACCAATACGTTACAACGACTTATGTCTTTATTTGGATGATATGTGCTATTAAATTACAATTACGATCATACTATTCAACGTATTCAAATGTTTTGTTATCATTCGTTTATAAAAACATATAAAGAAATAGACATTAAAGAAAAAAAACATAACATATCTATTAAAATCAATTTTTCAAAATAGATGGAATATTTAGACCATAATCAATAGTTGAATTCTAGAGGAAACTTTGACTAAGGATACAGTTGGCAAAATCGATAAATGTGTCTGTCTGTGTAGATAAAAGATCCGAAGGCTTACCAAATACTACTTGTCCTTTGTTTTTAAAGTGAAACAGAAGTCAAAGAAATGCATACAGCGTAATTTAACACAATTAACAACATTGAAAAAAATAAACAAAGATGCCAATTAAATGATTCTGGTTCATAGAAAACATATAAGTAAACGAAACGAGCTTCAAACAGCTGGCAGGATTTATGAAAAAAAAGATTTCAACATGACCAAGCCGGCAAATAAAAAAAAAGATTAAAGAAAAAAAAAATGTAAAAAAAAATTGATCTCTTTATCGCTTTATCGGAAACTTTAATACAATTGGAATTATTGTTTGTGTGTCAAATTTGTCGTATCGTTCATGATAACATTTAAACATAATTGGTGTTAAGGTACATGTATCAAATATTTTATTTAACGAACAACATGGAAGATAGTTAAACTAACCGCCAAGGATAAAAAAAAAATACTATCAATATCTGATATAGTACTAAAATAAGCATTTCTTAACAGGTGACGAAAAAATGCACGAACTAAGAGACAGCTTTTGTACATTCGGACAAGGCAGGGGACAAGGTAAATTATATCGGTTAAGCATCACTTAAAAATTTAAAAAAATGAAGATGTAAAACAAAAGGAATTCCTTCCCTCAATTTTCTTCTTAATGCAGAAAAATCTAAATCATTACTGCATATTGTTAACCACAAAAACTGATACTGCTGAGGAAATTAACTAACACAGATAATTTTATTGTTTGTACTTATTATTTAAAAAAAAGTTTTAATAACAGAGTTAAAACCAATAGATACAAAAATTGTGTCCAATGTTATTGTCAATTAAAAAAAATTTAAGCAATAACCAGTATCTGTATTGGTCGATTGCGCATTTTTATATTAATTCCATTAGTTAATAAGTTGGATCAGCTGTTCACTAAATAAAATGAGGAGTGGAACATTGTAAATCAAGAAAAACTTGACTCTAGTTAAAAACAAGCAACTGAAGCTACTGAAGTATCGTTTTTCTTCGGACGGACGGATTTCTTTACATGTCCTACGATGAATAAGTACTTCAATTGGATATCTTAACTTATTGGCTTTATGCATATCAGCCCTAACCAAAAGGGAACCTAAAATGGTAGCTATAGTTGAATGTACTTTGTACCTGACGGAGTTGTAACCCTTTTTCTCAGTTGTTTTCAAAGTATCACTGGTATCAGGAAACTGCAGAAAGAATGTTCATAAATATGTCAGTTCGACAGTTCCAACTATATTGCGGATAAAGTCTTCCGCATCTTACAAACAATCAGCAGAGATATTTTCCAACATGTTTCGTTTTGTCAGTTTTTATGACATTGTAGGCGGAGTCGAAAAAGCAATAACAAAGCTTGGTTTCTATAATACTTGATTCTCTGGATGTAGGACACCTTACCGCTTTAGTTAATAGAGAGTTATATATCAATGAAGAATACATAAATTTCTTGATAACTTACCGATATATTTGCTAGAAAAAAATAAGGATTCCAAAAAAAAACAGCTTCCAAAGAAAAAAAAATTGGATAATGTTCTTTCAAATTTCTTGCTTTTCTTGAGAAGTGGACTTTGTTATTTACATTTCATGCTTTTACATATGGTGTCGATGGCTCAGTGGCAAGAACCCTACCCTTTTCCTCATTGTTTGTTTTGTTACATTCTTAGCCTGGGTACCAACCATACCAACCATACAGTACCAGGTTGTTATTGAATATTCAATTAATATTCTTTCGTATTGGACTCGTTTCTATGAACAATAATGTAATTATCACAACTTTTACCAATACTTGTGACATTCATTTTACTTTGAGAAAAAAATCCGCAAGAGTCCTTTGTTTTTGTACAAGTTCCGAACATCAATGTTTCAACGAATATGGCACCTGTTTTTATCTATCTATATAAAGTTTGCACATAAAACGTTTCAAAGATACGGTGTTATTTGCTTTGCATTTCCAATCATGATTTCCTTGATGTAGTGATAACCAAATAAAATTATAGAAAAGATAACACATGAAACCTTAAATTGAAAGCTTTTTTTTAAAGTTTTACGAACGACAAGTAGGTAATGATTTGATTGATTGACATACTATTTCTGTGTCATATATAACAATGTTTATGTTCCATATTTTATTTATAAACAGCGTTCATAAATATCGTCCATTGTTTTGTTAATTCGGATTGTGAAAATGTTTTGTATGGTTCCATATGTCTGTGTCAATTGCATTGCAAATATTTCTCTGCAATTTCATTAGTTCTCTTTTTTTACGATATTAGAAATAAGCTGCGTAACAAACAATTGATGCTACTTACATCAATATAGAGTTTGTGGTTTGTTATCATATTGACAGATGCAAGTCCGATAATAGGTTTTTCCGTCTCATTTGCTTAATTACCGTAATCGGTTTGTTTACCGTAGTTTGTATACATGGTACATGCTAACGAAAAAGAAAGTTTCTACACGTTCTATGTTGTCAATCATACGTCTGGTATTTTGATGATATCAGTTTCAGTGATATTATGCATGCACAGTTTTAAACATATTAAATGTGGAGAGTGCCTAAAAAGCTTTATTTACAAGAATTTTGGACTTTATCTTATAAATACCTTTGCTGAAGTTATGACCAAATTATTTACTGTGTCCTTAAATCTAGAGTTGCGATGACATTTTCTACATTGCTGTTAGAGGAGATTTACATTGATCATATGTAGTGCAACACATCTTCTGACCTTTTGATACTAGCGTCTCACATATGGTTTCATTACTCAAAGAGTAAAAAAAGAAAGGCAATGTATGCAGATGAATCATCAGGAGGTTTCTATTAACTGATTGCTATTTAAGTAGATGATAACAATGTACACGTAAAGATGTTTCGTTAAATTTTTACGTTTGAAAATAACACGTAATATTAAACTGCTTTCATTACAGATAAAGGAATGAAAAAATCACTGAAGAAATTGATAATTGCTGCTAATGAGAAGCCAGTAGTGTGGGCACCACCACCACCGCCTCCACCGCCGGATCCACCGAATCCAAACTCATGATATTTACATAATAGTTCATTAATTTTCACTTAATAAAATTTGTAAGCAAAATCAAACACTGGTGGTAGCGACAAATCAAGAAATAACTCGTTCATGCCATGCTCTATGATAATTTTAACATGGATAGGGATTATATTTGCTAATATCTACAAACCGAGCGTTAGTGTAGTTTAAAATATGGACACATATAATGTTTATCTATATTAGATGAGTAAAGAGCATGGCCTTGTCGAATTGTTTCCATTTTAATAGATAAATGTACACTTTTTGTACATCGAAGATGAAGGCAAAACGTCACAGAAATCAACGATTTTAAGATTACTGTAATAAAAAGTAACATACAAACTTACTATTAGATTAATAACTATTATTTTACGTGCGAGACCTACAATATCCCTTATGATTTCCGGCATTGGTCAAAATACATCTGTCGTTGTAATTCTAGTTTAAATGCTGATGTCAATCATGTGCAGTTCATAATTTACTGGATTTCAAATAGAGTTTTGTTTCCAAAGAGAAGGCATACTGTCACATTATATTCATAATGTTAGAAGTAAACGGAATGGAAAAAAGAGATTAACAACATTGCAGAAATCCAAGGAAAATTACAAAGGGAAAGTACTCTTACAAATGGCAAAATCAAAAGTTCATTACACATCTTATGAATGAAAAACAGCTGTTATTTTTCCGCTTTAAACTGCGTGCCAACTTGTCATGCGTACCATGCCATCATTTATCATTTCACTTTCTCCTTTATCCGATAATTACTTGAAAAATCCAGGAGTTGAAGCACTCAAATAAACCTCCTAGAACAAAGGAGTAGGGCCACGAAGGGTAAAAAATGGCCCTGTCTCAGAAATTGACTAAATTACTCCAGAATGATCCCTTACTAGGGTAGTTTATAAATTGATAACCATCAGACTTGTAACTCTGTCTGTATAATTTTCCTTAACGTCAGAAAAGACCATGGTGAAATCCTATTTGAACAATTTGTGCGTAACGTCAAAATTGTTTTTTTCTTGACGTTCTTATACTAATATAATCATTTCACCACAAGTATTATTTTGCAAATTATTTCTTGAATCTCATACACATAGTTCATTCTTTATATATATATTAACAGAAACTTACCAAAAGCCGGACAGATTAAAGTGGCAAACAATGCTCCAATTACATTAAATACAATTGCACCGAAAACTCGTTTTCGGCTTTGATATTCACGAAATAGAAATTGCAGACAAACAAAATTCTATAGCATAGATTAAATTCAAAGTTATATATAGTTTCCAAACACATTAAGGCATATTAGTCTTATATTTGGCAGAAGGCACATTCATTGAAAGCTGTAAAATATCTTGGCGAGCGGAGTACAGCCGATTTAAAATCTTAAAAAATGTTTTACGATTGTTGTCTCATTGGAAATCATGCCATATCATCTCTTATATTAATATGAATATAAAACCCGTGATTTCGATGAAACTCAAAACATTTTATTTCCTGGAAAAAAATGAATAATGAAAACAATTCGTATAGACAATACATATAATTCCATATGATATAATCATATGACACATACTATACAAATGTACCACACATGCACTCATTAGCACCACGCTCGTTCTGAAGGATTTACATGCCTACTCTCAAATCAGCATTCAGAATAAAAATACGTATGAACGACAATTTCATTCAACACTGATATTTATACACCAACGACCACTGACACACAAAATATTTATAATTTATACTATCTCTAATTGTACCTTAAGCGCGTGAAAATATGTGCAATGTACAACTCTAAAACTAATAAGAATATACTTCAGTTATTCAGAGGATACGTTTCATATTTTCCCAAAGGTTTTTTTTTTTATCTAATAATTGTTTTTAAAACAAGCTATAAAAAAAGAATTGACAAAATGCTCACTCTTAGTTTTCAAAAGCGGATAAGTTCATTTACGGATTTACTTGTTAACTATACATAGTTGATTGAAATGATATAAATTATATTAACGTATAAATGTAAGCTTTGTCAATAAAGTTATGTATTATTGAAAACTATAAATAACTACAATCGGTATACAAAATCTATTATTTTGTCTATATTTTGTTTTCTGTAAAGTTATATGAAATGTCTGATGAATATGTTATATTCAACAATAAATTACTTCAAAACTTTTTAAAAAGTTTGCTTAGTTGAAAAAAACAACAACATTACAATATATTCAAATAGAGTTCACCATGTTCAAATACATTAGCAAGTTGAATACTAAGATAAAGTCAAGGAGACAGAAACCTAACAAGGATTGATACAATATTCTATTCTTCAACAACACTCTCCTCACTTTCACTTTCGTCTACGGCTTGTGGAATTGATGCTGCATCTTCTAGATATGCTCCCCAATTCTGGACTCCATAAGATATATCCTGATTATGCCTTGCATAACCAAGATACTAGAGTATTGATGCAATATGAGCATTGCATTTACAGTACCATGCGGTAATTTCAGCAGACGTGTATTCTATCCACAAGATGTAGGTTTTTGAAGAAACATGACGGCTCTGAAGTTTCACGCGTATCAAATGTTCATCCTCTTTATGTATAAAAATTTGACAATTGCCTTCTAAGTGTTCCTGAATATAGCTAGTGCTAAGTTTTAGTTGATAGACACCGCACGTTATGTTTCTCAGATCTTCTTCATCAAGAAGTGGAAAATCGTCTAAAGTATGATTATCTGGCTCTTTCCAAATTGTCTTACGCCTCTCCAAATTTTCTTCTTCTACCCTCTGTTTCAGTGTATTTACTCTTTTCGACAGATAGAGCATTTTTGCAGCCAATGCTTCTTCATTGTCACATCCTTTTTAAACAAGGAAATTTCAATTACAATACAAGTAAACAGTTTTAATCAAATATAAAAAAAAAAGTGTGGTGTGATTTCCAATGAGACAACTATTTACAAGTTTACCAAATGACACAAAAATTACCAACATTTAGTCGCAGTATGGAGAGTTGTATCATTAGCACTCATACCACATCTTCCTATATCTATATGCAAAAGAACAATAATAATTAATGTTTTATATTATCATGTGTTATTATTTATCATTTGTCTTATAGATTTTGTTTAGATTGCTTGTTTGGTTAATTTGCTTTCTAATGAATAGTTAGGGAAAAGTGATTTATACTTTTTAGAAAAAGTTTTTTTTCTTTGTACATTTTCTTAAAAATACAAGTGGAAAATGACAGCTCTCACAGTGCGAATTTCCTAGTGAAAAAAAATGTGTCTTTAAAATATCGCAAATTCGATTTGATCACTATTTATGATTTCATGATATACATATACTTAATTATCACAGTTATCAATACGAACTATCTTAGTGAGAATGTTTACCTGGAGACAACGGCGGCAAATATTTATTTGATATTCCACATACAATGCAAACATAATCTCCGATATATTGAACTTGTTTATTTGGTAATAGTTATCAAAAGTACCAGGATTATAAAACATGGCTCAGATACTTCCACCTCTTGATTCTTGCATTAGCAGATTCTACTACCCAACGGACCTAAATGAGAAAAAATAGTAATTTAGGGCTATTTCCCTAAAGCATGTAGGTTAAAGGTTTGGTTGGCTTGCTTGTTGTGTTTATATAACTGTTTGCTCAAACATCGTAATAAAGTTTTACAATTGCAATTAATACATAGGTAGGGCTTCAGTTTATATAATGCTATTGGGTGCTTGAGTAAAACATTTATACGATAAAAGCAAGAAATCCAACCAAACCTTTGACCTACATGCATTAGAAAAATAGCTCTAAACATAAGGTCTGAAATTTATAATCGGTTGCAATTAAAACTATGTTGATCAATGTCAATTATGTTATATACATTGTCATTTTTGCGAACAGTAACAACAATACCGTCACGTGTGCAGAATATAAAACGTTTATGGAAGGTGTGCTACCTTTTTATCGATTTGGTTTGTTTAATTGATATTTATGTGTAAAAAACTATTCATAGGGGAAAACAAAAAAATACGCAGTCCTATAAGTTACTTTTCTTTATTCTTATTAGTGGCATAATAGTCATAGTCTTAGCAGTAACAATGGGCATATATGTTGAGTTGGGTGTGCTTCGTATGAATAAGAGCATTTTCTGTGTAGCGATAAAAATATCTTAACATGATACTATATAAAGTGACGCAGTTTCAAAATTAGTTTTGAGAATTATACTACAGTAATTTGGCTGTAGGGGTACAAACCTTAGTAACTAAACTGCTTGCATTGGCTTCATCTGTTGTCATCTGTTTTGGCCTTTCGTTAAAAAGCTTGGCATCTGTGCCTTTATCCCCAAATCATCAAGAAGCTCCAATGAGTCCCTGAATCCTCTGTCAACGACAAATATATCATCGTCTTGTACCCATTCCTTGATATCTTCTACATTTGTGTTAAACATATGTTTGAGGATTGCCGCATCATTATTTTTGCAGTCGGCCATGTATGGTCCAAGAACAGTCACAAAGTACCCTGTAGTTGTAACAACTACCATTGGTTTAACAAGCGGTCGTCCCTTGTGTAAACTATACATGTATGACTGTCTTTGAAAATGAAAATTTCTGCTTTTTTGGATATACATATAGGTGCCATCAAGCACTAAGATAGCCTGTATGTTTGTTCCATTCCCAAATAAAGTCTGAGCTAGTGGTCGTGTGTGCAGATTAACAACATCATCATGGCTGATGTGTTTAAAACCCAGTAGGGTACGAAATTCTTAACTAAAGCTTGTCTGACACATGAAATGGCTCGGCGTAAACTTGATCTTGATATGTTGAAAATGGTAGATAGCACTTTATTTGAAATTCCAGATTTTAATTTAAAAGGAAAATTCGAAGAGAAGTTCTTGTGCTTCGTGTAGGTGTATTTCTTACTTTATTTTTGATGTAGGAATGAAGATCATTAAAGTTGTCCTTATTTATACCGGTTAAATTGATAAAGTCAGAGTCAGATAAAACTTTATCTGTATCAAAGTCAATTCTTGATTGTTCATTTTGTAAGGCTGTGTATCTTAACTTCTTCAAAAGATCCATAATTGAAGATCTGTTAAGGATGACATTATCATTGGTACAGTTTATTTTACTTATTACATCTTCTGTAAGATTATCTTCCGTCAAATGTCCAGGACAACAGCGACATCCTGCAGGAATTATAACCTCTTTTTTAAGAAATGCAGAAAATCTTGCTTGTGATGGAACAACAATTAGCTTTGGTCCAGGCTTTTTGCATATGAAACAGTATGAATGGCTTTTTGATGTAGAAGGTATTGAAAGAGATACTGATGGTGGACTGGATAAAACAGTAGATCTACGTTTTGCTGGTGGAGCATACTCTTCATCGTCAGATAATATATGCTGTACAACAGAGGATTGTCTGGTTTCCTGAACATAGTATTTGTGCCTACACGTATTGCATATTTTGTCTTCTTGTTTATATGTTATCAAAAAAATCTTCTTCAAATACTTTGCTACAGATTTATTGATTGATCTTCTTTCATGTGGTTTAGTCCTTTTATTGCATAGAACGCACGGGTAATACTTTGGACCGCTTCCAGGCATTCTGAAGTGAAATGAAGAAATTAATCTTAGTACGCGAACCACGATTGCAGTTTAGAACAGGAGATTTGATGCATGTGATAATGAACAGCAACCCAACAATATTTAACAGAGCAACAATTTTATAACACATCTTATTTTTAATTATTGTGTATAAACATATATGTTCAGGAATGAAACTTGAACAGACAATGTGTAATAAAATAATTTAGTTCCCAGTCCTAACTCACCGACACTAGTAGTCACACTACAAACAGTATTTATAGATCATATCATATTTGATAATTTATGGGGACTGAATATGCAGGTATCTTAACTTGTTTAATTTCTATTACACATCAGAAAGGCAAGATTTATATAAAAATAATTTAATGGATAACAATTTCTTAAAAAAAAAAATCAAATGCCGAATAGAAACGTTTCAAAATAATGTTATCAATTAATCAGTAAGACTAGAAAATAAAAAACAATTTCAGTGGATCCATTCAATCAATCACAGGAATGAAAGTAATGCATTAGGTTTAATGATATTAAACAAAAAAAGAAGATTTTTTTTATACCAATGGGCCGCGAACCGTACTAGCTTTGTCATGCCACTCTAAAGAGTAACGCTCTAACCATTACACCACGTCGTCGTATATTCCAAAGGAGGAAAACAAGTGGTATATAAATTTTAAGTTGGTACTGAAGCTAGTCGTCTGCTTTTGTTTGTTTTTGTTTTTTTGTTTTGAACATACATGAGTAAAGATATATTACTGCTTCAGCATAGTTATTAGGATCTTTTTAAGATGGTTTTCGTAGAATAAATTCGGCCTTAATTTAATGTTGCCCCATTTTTTTTTTATAGCAAAGCCGGGCCGACCAATCTTAAGCATAACATTTCAAAATCCCTGTTAAGTGTTAAAATAACGTTGTTCAAATGAACTCTTAATTAATTTATTATCTACTAGTCATTTTATTTTCCACAAATTTGTCCCGTGTTTCAATAAAAAAAAACACGTTGTAACTACGGGAAAAAATCTCCGTCGGCAGTTGACGAAGCTACGGAACTTGTTATTCCAATTGTGTTTGTTATTTAAATCTGTAAATTAATTTTGACTACCTAAATATGTAATCTCCAAGAAAAGCATACTTCAGTTGCAAGAAAAGATTCACATAATGGTCTACAGTATATGTCAGAGAAAAAAAATTACCGAATATGTCACCGTCCGGCAAAACTGCATCCATATAAATTTCTGTTGGTAAGTGCAACAAACATGCGCAATGTAATTCCAATACACACAAAAAAAAAAACGAAATATGATAGAATGTATTCAAAATATTATAAAAGAAGATGAACTATAAAAATTGTTTCTATTTTAATATAAGTACGCGGTAGATTCATTAGACATTTCGCTACAAAATCTATCGTACATCGGAAATAACAGTGTCGAATCCGGATCATACTTCAGTTGCAAGAAAAGATTCACATAATGGTCTACAGTATATGTCAGAGAAAAAAAATTACGAATATGTCACCGTCCGGCAAAATGCCTTCATCCATATAAATTTCTGTTGGTAAGTGAAACAAACATGCGCAATGTAATTCCAATACACACACACACAAAAAAAACGAAATATGATAGAATGTATTCAAAATATTATAAAAAGAAGATGAACTATAAAAAATGTTTCTATTTTAATATAAGTACGTGGTAGATTCATTACACATTTCGCTACAAAATATATCGTACATCGGAAATAACAGTGTCGAATCCGGAGTTGCTTGCTTGCAAAAGTTTATTTTTTGATGTGGCCACAGGCCTCGACCACGCTAATAAATGTTGCAAACGATTTCAAAGTGTTAAACAATTAAAATAAGATTAGAATTACTTTGGTCGTGCGAAATTTAACCAAGAAGTGTGAAATTCTTCGAAAATTTTGATGTTTTGAACGTTCCGGTTCGATTTCGGGGGTTACGTCACATTAGTGACGTCATGAAAATATGATTTTTTTTTTTAAATAACAAAGAACGATATTAGTAGATTTGTTTTAACTATAATGGATTCACCTTGTTTATATTTATTTTTTGTCATTTCACAGGGCCAATATAGGCACTTCGTGGCCATACTCCTTTAATCGGTAAGTCTTCTTTCTGCCACTTGTTGATAAAAGATTCAACTAAATGATGATCATAAATGTCAAATACTGCAAGGGCTGATGGTTTTAGAGGAAGATTTAAACCGTCCCGTTGTCTGCGAATGTAGATTAAGCGATAAATGTGTCACTAAATGCTAACATAATTTGCTCGTTGGACTGGTTATTCAGAATGATGAATATCACAACCTCAAGATATTTCATTGTAGGTGACATTGATTCTTTTATCCCAGGTTTTTAATTCACTTGGCTATACATTTCCTGCATTTCTTCTAGAGAGAAGTTATGTAAACCTGCTTTTACATCCTAAATCTCGTAAATAAGTAAAATGAAATCCTAAATCGTTGAATTAAGTATCCAAGTCGAAAGCAGGTTGGTTTAAAATAATGTACATATTACATTATGTCTATTTCAATAAATACTAAATATTATAATGTTGTGTGTATATAATTAAATTCATCATAGCTACCATGATTGAATTTGTATTTATAGCAGACGCACGTTTCGTCTACAAAAGACTCATCAGTGACGCTCGAATCCAAAAAAGTTTAAAAGGCCAAATAAAGTACGGAGTTGAAGTATTTTGATTTATCTGTTATTATGTGTTTGTGCTATTGTCAAATTTACTAAAAAAAAATCCATGTTTTTACATATTCACGATATTTTTTCTACTCGAGAAAATCGCGAAAACAAATCGCTGGCGAAAATGTGTTGGTTTACAGTAACACTCAATACGGCTGTATAAAAAGTCTTACCTGAAGAGGACAGATTATCTTTCTAATTGGTTTACTAACTGAGGATGTGTGATTGCATTTCGAAATACATTGATCTTTACTTTGTTATCTAACCGGGGTTTTACAGTGCAATACTGTTATATAAAGGGGTGTATTTGATAATTGTCAATATCCTGGTTCAATAAGAATAATGGGAGAAATGCAAATAGATCGATTTTCATTATCAGACGTCGATTAAATATTCTGGAAAGGGGGATTAAGAATTTGTTTTTGACGGTATATATAATAATATAAACTTCACCCGTTATTTGTTTTGCTTTTTGAATACTTTGATGAACAGTTATTTCCTGTACTTTGGACCAAGCAATGTTAAAATATTTTTTAGAGTTAAGGTAATAGTAATGAGAACAAAACTGTATAGATCGGAGTATCGTAAGTTTGTGAAAGCAAAGCTTGGATAGATTATCTGAATTTCATCAATTTCTTATGTCATGCGTAATTTGTCCTGATTGAAATATTTGACATCGAGAATTTATTAAACCTGACCATAGGAATATAATTTGGTATTAAATCTTATATTCAGAGATTGTATTTATTGTAACTATTTAAGGAATGACTGTAACATTTTTTCTGTCTATGAAGAAATAACCTAAAAAATTTGGTGCACACTGAAAAACGCGCGTAGCGAGTTATTTAACAGTGTGCTCCACATGTTTTATTTTATTTCGAATCGACAGAAAAAATATTACAGTTATTTCTTATAATTTAATTCTAAATTCCATTTCAAATAGTAGAAAACCATGAAAAACGTTGATGACGTCACGGTCACATGACTAAATTATGTCTATGGGCCGATAACAAAATAACGTCAGCCAATCAGAAGACGCGTTACATCCATATTAAATTATTTACTTTTAAACTTAAAATCTGCATTTCACGGAAAGTCTAAACTAAATCTGTTGTAAAAATGTTCAGAGATCTGCTTTAAATGGAATTTATTTAGAACTTTCCAAATAAGATAGATAGTATTATTAATAAGCAGTTATGATAGTTATATAATCATGATAATAGAACAATTCTAAGAGAGTGCTGTTTTAGCACTACCATGGACATACTGTCAGTTCGCTTTTGAAAAAAAGTTGCTCTATTTTTTTTCCACTTAACGTTTCGATACAATAATTGAAGTTTGCATTCAACATTTACATTCAGTTGAGAAGACATGAAATATTGATATGAATGAACGGAAAATATTCGTCTCTATTATATACTACGTTCTAAAAAGAACACAACTAATCTGTTCAAATACTCATCTGTCCGTTATTATTTGATGATTTTACGTTTTTTGTATTTCAAGAATGCATTTGGCTTTTTATCAGTCTCGAATATTTTGGTAGGTCAAAATATGGCGCGGAACCCAGTGCAGAAACAAAAAAATTGCAAAAGGCAATTTTTTAATGAAATCAATTGCTAGAAGAAATAAGAATGTTTGACAATGCCTTCCAAAATGCAAGTTTTAGTTTTATGGTTAAAAATTTAGATTTTGTGGAAAGCTCCGAAAAAAAATGGTTTAGTGTAAGGGTGACTTCTTGGCGCCTGTAAATATGTTAAGCACCTTCTGTATCTGGCTGTCTCAAGTAACGAGCCTCTATTTTGGTTGTTTTTATGTGTTGCTAGATATCATATTTATATTTCGTAAATTGTTGTATACATAGTTCATGCAATAGTTGTCTCGTATGGATTCTATCATTTCTGGAACTTTTATAGCTTTCTATGGCGTATGGATTTACCTCATTTCTTAATGCCAAACAGTAACCTACAGTTGCTAATATTTACGTAACGTTATAGCTGATGGTAGTGTATTTCATTGGCAATTCAATTCCGTATTCTTATTCATAATTTTTTTTCCAGATTTTGTTTTACATATTATAATTGCAGTTTAGCTGTTTTATTTATATCGGTGCTTAAGGATGTACTGTGGTGGGCTTAGGTAAAATTAAAATCAAAATATGCTAAATATATTGTTAGGTCATGGAGCTCCTTTTCGAGATAGTTGACTAAAATATGGCAGGAAAAGGCTGACTCGGACTTTTACCTTATAAACGCATTGGTATTATTTGGGTCTCAAATCAAAAGAAAGATGTTAAATAATAAATAGGTGTTATGGGGCAAATTCTTTACCTTGTATCGTATGTAAAACACTGAGAAGTCTGAACATGTGACAACTTTTCAAAAACCTCACCTTAGTACATCCTAAAATTATTAATCAAGATACGTAAACCGAACTACCGACTTGAGTAACCAAAGTGACTAAAGATGGAATATAAAAGCAAAATCCATTGATATCCCTATGTGATTGCTGAACAAATTTTGTATCAAAATACATTGAAATATTTGAGCAAAATGAAACGTGATTTTTTTTTGTCGGTTAGTCGTTTCATTTAAACAATAGACGAATGTTTCTTGTTAGGAAAACGAAAATCCGAAAACAAAATCTGACTATAATAAAATGAATAACAGAAACTTGATAAATGAAAGAAAAGCGAATGATACTAGAGGGACAGCCAAAATAATAGATCGAAAATAATCTGACAACGCCATGGCTAAAAAACAAATAGACAAACAGACAAATATTAGTACACAAGACACAACATAAACAACTAACGACTTAGTCAACACGAACCCCGCCAAAAAAATGGGGGTGATATCAGGTGCTCCAGAAGGAAAGGTAGATCCTTTCCCACATGTGGCACCCTTCGAATTCCTCATGTTATTACAAACCTGGCAAATTGTCAATTCCATAGGTCATATTCAAGAAAAGGGAACAGAATTGTAACTACGACATAAGGAATATTTCCGATATCATCTGTAACGCCCCAGTCCCACTAGACCACGATCGCACCACGCTCATCGCGATCTAAAATAAATTTAGATCGTGGTGAGGTCACGGTATGAACGGCATGAAAATGTTAATTTTCGTTGCTTTCACGATGCTACTACCGCCTAATTAAGCTTCTACAACGATTCCGCTACGATTAAAACTACGTTCTCACCGCGCTTATTCTGCGACCTCACTACGCTTATAAAGATCTTTCTACGCTCTTCACGCTCTCACTACGACCATACCACGAGTTATTCAATTGCAACACGATCTTACTGCGATTATAGCACGTTCTTTCCAAGATTATACTACGTCCATACCGCGATCTTACTACGTTATCAGCAATATCGTCAATATCGTGTTTCATATCAATATAGTTCCATTCCTTCTATTTCTGATTAAAACGGAGATTTCTCGGAAACAATACAGTCCTGCCACCAAAATCTACTAGAACACGTGGGCGTGGTGGTAGGCGTTGATGCAGAGGCAGAGGGAGCAAAGTATGAACGCCATACTAAACTCCAAGAAACTAAAATTAAAAATAGTACAAGACTCCTGACTTTGGACAGGCGCAACATTAGTGGGGTTAAACATGTTTGTGAGATCTCAACCCTGCCCCTATACCTCTAGCCAATGAAGAAAAGTAAATGCATAACAATACGCACATTAAAATTCAGTTCAAGAGAAGTCCGAGTCTGATGTCAGAAGATGTGACTAAAGAAAATATTAAACAAAATGACAATAATACATAAATAACAACAGACTACTAGCAGTTAACTGACATGCCAGCTCCAGACAACAATTAAGCTGATACTATACACATAAGTATTATAATACTTGTCATCAAGAGATGACCAATCAAACCTAAATTACAACCTATTGGTGGTACATAAAGCTCAAATGACGATATTTTAGTGAACGATAGCAGAGATGACACAGATGTGTCAATATATATAGGAAGATGTGGTATGAGTGCCAATGAGACAACTCTCCATCAACGTAATAATCTATAAAAGTAAAAGCCATTGTAGGCCAAGGTACGGCCTTCAATACGGAGCCTTGGCTCACACCGAACAGCACGCTATAAAGGGCCCAAAAAAATACTAATGTTAAATCATTTAAACGGGAAAAACCAACGGTTTAATCTATATAAAAACGAGAAGCATGGTTGAGCCGTTAGAGCAAATGGATAAATACATTCAGACAAACAAAATCTAGGGAGTTTTTTTTTATATATTTTATGTGAAAATGACAATAGAAATGATGGTCGTAGTGTGAACGTAGTAAGGTCGTGAGAAGAGCGTGATAAGGACGGAAAGGGCGTGCTAGAATCGTACCATGGTCGTGAACAGCGTCGTATAGTCGTAGTGGAAGCGTAGTTAGGACGCGGTGAGAACGTGATGGTCGTAGTAAGGTCGTGATAACGTCGCTGTGAGATCGTAGCGCAATCTCTCCGAATAAAATCACGCTTTCGCTACGCTCTCGCTACGATTGTACAGCGACCTTTGCGATCTTACTACGATCTTCGTAGGCTCTCACTACGCTTCTACAATGACCTGATTTCGCCTAGACCACACCACGATGGTTTTGAACATGTTCAAAGTTGTCCACGCTCTTCACGATCTTGAAGACCTCACCACGATCTTGAAGACCTCACCACGACCGTGGTACGACCTTACTGCGACCTACACGATCGTACCACGATCATCAATATTTGCATTTTTTTCACAGATCGTAGTGCGATCGTGGCCTAGTGGGACTAGGGTATAAAACGGATTTACAATAAATATCAACCAAGTCATGATGGCGTCCGTAAAATTGACGACGGTATGATGTCGATTATATGGTCAATGACTGCATGTGAAATTTTTTTTTTTACTCCAGTTATAAACTTATTCATGTTATTAGCTAGAAACATTGAGATACAATTTTTTCACATTAAAATTTAAAAAAAATTGGAAAGAGTATACTAAGGGAAAGTACATGAAGTATCTTAACCAGACAATATTTGTGTAATATAATCAGGATTTATTTATAGTGACATGAATTATCATTGATGGGTTCATATACTAAAAATTTCATGTTTATTTTTATTAGCTCTAAGATTTTATAGATAACGACTGTCTTAAGAGTGAAGAGACAAAACTGTATGGCATCTAAGCTGACGGAGCGTCTTTATTCCATTCGTTTTATATATTGCGTCAATGTGTTCTTGTTCTATGATTATTTTTGTATTTTCATGTTTGTGTATTTTGTCTGTATGCCTTATTGTGTTTCCTTGATACATATGACGTGGCTTATAATTATACATGCCGTCCTTTTGTTATTGTTCTTTGATAAATTTTGTATTCATGTCTTTCATTTATTTTGATTATTAGTTATGTCTGTTTGTTTTGTTCACACAATGTGTCAATGTGATGAAATTCAGTGCGAATGTCATACAAGTCAGTGGTTCAGCTAGCTATAAAACCAGGTTTAATCGACCCTTTTCTACATAAGAAAATGTCTGCACAAAGTCAGGAATATGAAAGTTTTTTCCATACGTATACCGAATAGCGCTCAGCCATTGTTAGTTATAAAAAATGGTCGAAAGGGATGTTTGATTGGACCGGTCCAAGAGAACTATCCATTTGCAAAGAACACAGCTCTTATCGCTGTTTATCACTTGACATTACCTAATTATATGTTCAAATTGTTTGTATTTGCACATCACCATATGTGTATTGCTTTGTTTGTTATTTGCTTATCAATAGTCCAATACTTGGACTTAGTTTCAATTGAAATATTTAATTTGACGAATTGTTTAAATTGCACTAACTAATTAAGTAATGTAAAGTATAAAACACTAGTAAGTAGAAACAAATGTAAAACAAATGGAGCAAATATTACACTTTACAGCTGCCATTTCAAATTTGAATTTTAATGTCTTATTTTCAAAAACCATTCTAGAAATTTGTAACACGCCGTTACAAATCTAGTGTTTCAAAAATTCAAATTAGTTTGGGATGATAGTACCTTCTTGTTTTGATAAGAAATTCTTCGAACGGGTATAAATGTTTCCACCCATTAAAACATCGACAATGTTTGTTGTTATTGGATTATTGGCAATGAGAGAATCATTTTATCGGAAGAGGTTTTGAAACAATATTCATTTTGTTATTGTTGCCGGGTTTGGTCTATTATCAGGTCTTATTAAATATTTGTGATATTCAACAGAAATTAAATAAAAACAATGCCAAAAACAAAAACAACAAAAATATCCGAGGAGCATATTCATATGGTGTAATTTCTTTACATAATTGGAGGTTCATTGGTATGCTGTCTTTTTCATTAAAAAAGAAGACTTGGTTTGATTCCCAGTGAGACAATTCTCCGCAAGAGACCAAATGACACAGAAAAAAAAGACTTGATATGATTCAAAATGATACATCTCTCCACAGGAGACCAAATGACACAGACAAATTAACTATAGGTCTCTGTATGACCTTTGACAGTGCGCAAAATCCATGCTATATAGTCCGATATAAAAGTTCCCAAAATGACAAATGAACACAATTCTAATGAGAAAACTAACGGCCCAATTTGTGAACAAAAAAGTGAACGAAAAAAAATCTGCAACACAGCAACAATCGACTACCACTGAATTACAGGCTGTTAAAGTTGTTTTAAAATGGAATACACAGTGTTCAATGATTTATAAAATAATGGTTACTTGAGAAAATCGTTATAAACTTATTCATGTTATTAGCTAGAAACATTGAGATACAATTTTTTCACATTAAAATCAAAAAAAAATTGGAAAGAGTATACTAAGGGAAAGTACATGAACTACTTTTATACGGTATATGGTTAACCAGAAAACAGTATCTTAACCAGACAATATTTGTGTAATATAATCAGGATTTATTTATAGTGACATGAATTATCATTGATGGGTTCATATACTAAAAATTTCATGTTTATTTTTATTAGCTCTAAGATTTTATAGATAACGACTGTCTTAAGAGTGAAGAGACAAAACTGTATGGCATCTAAGCTGACGGAGCGTCTTTATTCCATTCGTTTTATATATTGCGTCAATGTGTTCTTGTTCTATGATTATTTTTGTATTTTCATGTTTGTGTATTTTGTCTGTATGCCTTATTGTGTTTCCTTGATACATATGACGTGGCTTATAATTATACATGCCGTCCTTTTGTTATTGTTCTTTGATAACTTTTGTATTCATGTCTTTCATTTATTTTGTTTATTAGTTATGTCTGTTTGTTTTGTTCACACAATGTGTCAATGTGATGAAATTCAGTGCGAATGTCATACAAGTCAGTGGTTCAGCTAGCTATAAAACCAGGTTTAATCGACCCTTTTCTACATAAGAAAATGTCTGCACAAAGTCAGGAATATGAAAGTTTTTTCCATACGTATACCGAATAGCGCTCAGCCATTGTTAGTTATAAAAACATGGTCGAAAGGGATGTTTGATGGGACCGGTCCAAGAGAACTATCCATTTGCAAAGAACACAGCTCTTATCGCTGTTTATCACTTGACATTACCTAATTATATGTTCAAATTGTTTGTATTTGCACATCACCATATGTGTTTTGCTTTGTTTGTTATTTGCTTATCAATAGTCCAATACTTGGACTTAGTTTCAATTGAAATATTTAATTTGACGAATTGTTTAAATTGCACTAACTAATTAAGTAATGTAAAGTATAAAACACTAGTAAGTAGAAACAAATGTAAAACAAATGGAGCAAATATTACACTTTACAGCTGCCATTTCAAATTTGAATTTTAATGTCTTATTTTCAAAAACCATTCTAGAAATTTGTAACACGCCGTTACAAATCTAGTGTTTCAAAAATTCAAATTAGTTTGGGATGATAGTACCTTCTTGTTTTGATAAGAAATTCTTCGAACGGGTATAAATGTTTCCACCCATTTAAACATCGACAATGTTTGTTGTTATTGGATTATTGGCAATGAGAGAACCATTTTATCGGAAGAGGTTTTGAAACAATATTCATTTTGTTATTGTTGCCGGGTTTGGTCTATTATCAGGTCTTATTAAATATTTGTGATATTAAACAGAAATTAAATAAAAACAATGCCAAAAACAAAAACAACAAAAATATCCGAGGAGCATATTCATATGGTGTAATTTCTTTACAATAATTGGAGGTTCATTGGTATGCTGTCTTTTTCATTAAAAAAGAAGACTTGGTTTGATTCCCAGTGAGACAATTCTCCGCAAGAGACCAAATGACACAGAAAAAAAAGACTTGATATGATTCAAAATGATACATCTCTCCACAGGACACCAAATGGCACAGACAAATTAACTATAGGTCTCTGTATGACCTTTGACAGTGCGCAAAATCCATGCTATATAGTCCGATATAAAAGTTCCCAAAATGACAAATGAACACAATTCTAATGAGAAAACTAACGGCCCAATTTGTGAACAAAAAAGTGAACGAAAAAAAATCTGCAACACAGCAACAATCGACTACCACTGAATTACAGGCTGTTAAAGTTGTTTTAAAATGGAATACACAGTGTTCAATGATTTATAAAATAATGGTTACTTGAGAAAATCGTATCTCCGAAATAAAGACGTTAATTTTTATTTTTCAAATTGCGTTTAGTAATTTACATATGTTTTCATGATTATGCAAAAAGCCATGTTTTAATTTTGATACTAGAAGGAAAACATAAAAACTGATAAGAGTTCCAGAAAGCAAATGCTGAATAAATATCCTAGTATACAGTTATATCTTGTAAGGTGGTGGTGATTGATTATTAACTCCTTGACCTGGAGCAGCAGCTGTAAACTGAGGTGTAGAAATCGGATATTGTTGCGTCATCATTCCTGCAGGATAAACACCAGTATGCGCGGCAGATACGTTCTGTTCGGGTACAGTCTGACTAATTTGGGTATTTGGCATTCCAAGTACATTTGTTTGCGGTCCGGCAGTGGTGTACATGAATGTTCTCTGTAAACAGAACAGAAAAAAGCAGACATTAGTTTAACTATAGTATCAACAATTTGCATTATGTTGACACATATAAAACACTTTCTTATACCTTAAAAAGCAACTAATTGTGTTTAGCATTTTCTTTCGGATAATCAGCTGATACAATATTGATCCCCTGAAAACTGAGTTTATCTAAGGAAGGGGGGGGGGGGGGGACTAAAACAATATTAAATTGTTCTACTTAATGTTTATTAACAAATTATCGTAATTATCGCAATGTACATGTAGCACATGTACATAAATACAGGCTGTTAATCTATTCAAAGCGAGGATAACATTGAAAATGACAATGGGCAATGTGGCCAAGAAAAAACAACCCGACCAAAGAGTTAAAAGAAACAGACAAAGGTCAACGATGAACCTGTAACACAGCGTGAAAATCCCGCCCGAGGTGTTTTTAAATGAGGTGTTACTTTAAACAGGGAAATTTTCGCGGCATGCAGTTTTATTTTCGGGGTAAGAGTTGAAACGCGACAATTAAACGACCGCGAATATTTCCAAATGATTCATAAAACAAAACTTATAGAGAACACGACCGGGACATCGTCAATTAAAAACGGCGCGAATGCAGATTTTGTTGGGAAATCGAGAAATAAAGACGACGCGAAAATTTTAAACATCTTGATCTGTATTGCCCTATCACGCTCTAGTTACGGGCGCAATTTTATTTTATAATCTTTTGGATTTACATGTTACAAAATAAACTTCTAAGTAACACAATATTTTAATAACTACATGGTTTTAAAACTTAAACACCTTAAAAATTGAAGTTAAATTTGTAACAAAGAACAGTAGTTTTCGATTTCTGCTCGACTAAATATTGCAATAAAAATTGAGAAATTTGGTATGAGTGCCAATGAGAGAACTCTCTATCCATGTCATAGTTTGTAAAAGTAAACCATTAGAGGTCAAAGTATGTTTTTAAACAAGGAATAAATGACTAGTGGAAAACCTTTCAAACAAGAAAACCAACGATCTAATCTATATAAAAAGCGAAAAACGAGAAACATTTATGAACCACATCTGTCAACAAACAACAACCACTGAACATCTGGGACGAAGAATAGCTGGCGATATACGACTGCAAGGAGTATTGATTTCTATACCAGCACAAAAAGTTATATTCCCTTGAATAACAAATCATGAACATAGTTACCGAACTAGGAAATGTAGCTTCGCACGTGGTGATCTTATACAAAAGATGGTTGCTAAGGGGTTCTTTTGCCATTTGGTATCCGTTCGGTGAGGACAACTTGTGTTTATATAAGGCTGTTCAAATATTTAACTTCTGCATCAACAAATTATATTCCTTTGTTTTACCATTAGTATCTGCTGACAAAGTTTTAGTAATGTGTGTAAACACTCGTGGATGATGGCAGACGTATGTTTTTATTTTTAAATCAAACGCACTTGTATTAAACCTTTTGCAACAAAAACTCACTATTGCATTTGGTTTTTTATTGTGGTTTTTTGCTGAAAAATAATCAGATGTTAGTCTGCTGCAGATCAGTTACAAATACAAACCTGTATTTTAAACGGGGATTATAAAGAGGTCTTTTTTCAAAATCATTTACAGTGCAAAAATCCGGCAATCCTAGAAAAACTATTGTCAATGCGAATAAAATAATAGTATCTACATCATTGTCTTATTATGGGTATGTTAGAATTGTATCAGTGATAGTAAATCAAATTTGAAAAAAAATCGTGAAACTGATAATAACTATTAACTTCTAGCGTTAAAAGCTCTAGATTTCTTCTATGTCTTTCTTTGGATTTATTGTCTCTTAAAGAATCGGTTCGATCTGCATCTTCAATTATATGAATATCTAAGGAACCCAATATAACATAGTTTCAACACTTTATTCCTTGTTGCAGTTCAGTTTATAACAAAAACAGATTTAAGTTTTACCTCCCAACTAAATATTTCAATATTGCTTAGTTGAAAAGACTGTGCTTAGTTCTGTTCAATTGTAAAATATCTTAAAATCCGTGTTATGCTTTTTTTGTGCATATTCTTACATCTATTTTGTAATAATTACTGTTCATAGAATTCCAAAAAAAAGTTAGACAATGACTGACTTCGATTATTAAGAAGAAACTTATAATTTGTCTTATTGTTAAAGACCCTACGATATCCTGTGCTTACATACTCTTTTTATAAATTTTAAGGTAAGACGATAGTGTCTCATTGGCGATCATACCTCATTTTCTTATGTTAATATTGTTGCAATGTCTGATGGCATTTATTTGAAGTTTTGTTCCAGTTGCTTATTCCTATTGAATGATTATTTATTTAGAGTGTTATTCCAATTTTCAAGAGCGTACAAAATTAGTGTTCCACTGTAACAAACACGTATTTCAATCGTTATTAGTTTCGATCACCCTTAGGATATTGCTAAGTTTCATGTGTATGTTTTGCGTCAGCGTATATATTTCTTGAATTGTGTTCCAATTTATAGCTTTGTTAAATGTGTTAAATAACTTGTATAATGTCATTTAAAAAAATATTATTTTTAAAGTCATACATTAAAATAGTTTCCGAATGCATGTAAAGTTAAACATAGAACCGAATTTGTAATAAAGTTATTCCCCATCATTTAATTATCAAATACATGTAGCACTAACTCGTTTGTATCTATTAAAATCATGTAGAGACCTGTGAGTATCCTAGGTAGAAAGAGGGTGGAAGTTGATTGGTTCTTTCTAACTATTTTGATGATTTTCTTATTTTCTTCTTTTTGTCTTGTGAACGATGAAAAGCACAACTCTTGCTTATCTACAGTTAAAACCCCTGAAGCATGTTGATTACATTTGTGTAACAAAAATATATTCTGAACATTTGGCCTTCTTTTGATATGACAATTTATGAATGGGTACTTCCATATTTACATGTAGCATTTTTAGTGATTATCAATACACCAATATTTAAAATGGTCAATTACTACAAATTATGTAAAATAACTCGCTTAACCAAATAAGTCATGTATGCCTTGCGTTTAATTATTGTAAATGAATTGGCACATTTAATACAGATAAGGACATTAAATATGCATAGACAGTTATAAACCATTGAGATAACAAACATTTACAGCATAAAGTTAACAAATGTTTTATTTCCTCTAATTATCCATAGTTATCATAGAAACATGCCAGTTAGTATTGTCCAGCTTTAAATGAGCCAAACAAGTTATGAAGGTTCGTATTATACCGTTTTGTTCTTCCTGGGGGTTGTTGCGATACAGCCTCTGAGTGCTGACTGGATTCTGAGCTTTCTGTAATTACTGAGTACTTGAGTAATTAAATTATAGAATCATCAGATGCCTTTTTCTATTTTTGTTTTCGTCAGTGACCAGTTTGAGAAACGGATCTGTAGTATCAAATTCTGTTTGACCAATGCATATGATTCCTTTCCATCGAACATATTTTTCGACAATAGTTTATAATCAATGCCACTACTGGTTAAATATTTTTTTAAATAACTAGCTAGTTATATCTTTTTTTGCGGCTCATTATTTGAAACCCATTTCTATGACTGGTTTGGCGTCTTTTGGAAATCAATAATTGAATAGTGAAATTAAGAGAAAAAAAAATCGTTGAAACAATCTGGCCATATACTTGTACTTATTACAATACATTTATACCACTGTTATACACCACATACACTTGCTTAATTCAAATTTGCCATAACGTAGCTACGCATACAAATCAATTTATAAAACACATACTACTGATTCGAGTCTCTAAATACACTTTATCTATAGTTTAAAAAGTATAATAAATATTACCTTCTCTGTTACGTGATATCCAGTTTCGGTGTACACTTTCTACTTTAGATTGACGTTCTCCTGAATACACCGTATTATCAGATTATTATTCCATATTATGAAAAACTTATTAAGTTATACCCGAAGTTAATCCGAAGAAGAATCAATGTGTCCTCATAGTTTATAAAGCCATGAAGCATGTTGATTGCGGTGTGAGATTTGTGTATCAAAAAGATATTCTGATCATTTGGCCTCCTTTCGATATGACAATTTAGGAATGGGTACTTCCATATTTACATGTACAGTTTTTAGTGATAATCAATTCACAAATATTTAAAATAATCAACTACTACAAATTATGTAAAATAACTCGCTTAACCAAATAAGTTGTGTATGCCTTGCGTTCAATTATTGTAAATGTGTCAATTGGTCCATTTAATACAGATAAGGACATTACATATGCACAGACAATTATAAACCATTGAGATAACAAACATTTACAGCATAAAGTTAACAAATGTATTATTTCCTCTAATTATCCATAGTTATCATAGACATGTGCTAGTTAGTATTGTCCAGCTTTTAATGAACAAAAACAAATATAAAGGTTCGTATTATATTTTTTTTCTTTCACTTACACATGTTGTTCTTCCTGGGAGTTGTTGCGATATAGCTTTTGAGTGCAGACTGGATTCGGAGCTTTCATCCGTCATTCTGTTCCGGAATATTGCTTCATTTGGTAAATTCTTTCCTCCTACATCTATAATAAATGAGTACTTGAGTAATCAAATAATACAATCATCACATGGTTTTACTTTTTATACTTTTTTTTCGTCGAAGATCAGTTTGTTAAACGTATCTGCAGTATCAATTTCTGTTTGATCATACATTTGATTCCTGGTCATCGACAATATTTTATAGACAATAGTTTATAATCAATGCCGTTACTGGTGAAATTTAGTAGTAATTCCCTTTCGTTGCGGCTTATTATCTAAAACTATTTTCTATAAATGTTTTGTCGTCTTTTAGGGATCAATAATACATGTAGTTAAGTTACGAAAATCGGGGAAACATTCTTGCCATATATTCACACCAATACATGTATACCACGGTTATGCAACATTTTAAATTGCTTCATAATTGCCATAACTTAGCTATGCATACAAATCAATTTACAAACACATACTACTGGTTAACAATTTGACACTTTAAATATACGTGTTTTGCTTTCGTTGTATGGTTGCTAGAGCTATGAAACAGTTTTTTTTCTGGTTTTAAAGATTTTGTTTGTGGTGGTTTCTTTTCGGTACCTTGGTGACTTTGGCTAGACACTCTATAAAGCAGATAAAGGGGGTTGTTTCCTTTTCGCCTTATGAAGCTATGTATAAGGTGCATTTGCTTTTTGAAAGTTCAACTCCACACTTTGCTTTTGGTGCCCCCTTTTTCAAATTATCGATCAGCGCCTGTTTTTATGAATTACTTTTAAATAAGGCCGTTAGTTTTCTCGTTTGAATTGTTTTACATTGTCATTTGGGGCCTTTTGTAGCTGACTATGCGGTATGGACTTGGCCGTACGGTGACCAATAGTTTGTAATTTATGTGTCATTTGGTCTCTTGTGGAATTTTGTCTCATTGGCAACCATATCGCATCTCCCTTTTTTTTTTTATCTTTGTCGTGTATTGTCTGATTATTGGAGTAAACTTGTTATCTATTTGTTGTTATACAGTTTTATGGTTTTATTTTGATGTTCATCATGACGAATCTTATTTTAAAAATGATGAAAGTTTCAGCTTTATTTATTTATTTACTTTATATAATTGTTTTGTAATCTTGAACTATATATCTATGGTACAAAAAGCAAACCTCAGTTGTCAATATCATATGCTAAAACAGGTACATCAATACATGGTTGTACATTGACAAACGCAATTAAGAATAGGAAGTCATGTACACATTTGTTTATTGTGTGTCTTTTAATACGTATGCACCTAAAAATGTGTATTTTTCTAGTTGCAGCTTTAATGCAAAAACAACATAATAAATGTTATGAAAGATGCAATAAAAAACATACCTTTTGACCTCCAGATATGATATCTCCTATACACACACATTGCTTAAACTATTACTGTACATATCGAAACTGTAAACGAACAGACCAGCAGTGCTAGGCTTCTTGTATCTAAATCGTTCATGGCTAGTCTAAGTTGCAGTGGCAAAGACAATGATTAATAATACATGTTATATAAACTGTTGCAGCTTAATTAAAACTATAGACTCACTCGTTTATATATCAAATTAGGCACATTTATTGTTTTCTATCCATCATAGTTTGTTGTCTCCAACAAAAACATGACAATAAAACGTTATGCAAGAAATTCAAGATGACAACAACATATCTTTACTGTGTTTGCAAAAACAGTAAACATTTTATTTGCAAAAAATTAAAAAAATGTATATTGCTTTCATTGACTTTTTATTGTGTTGCTTTTTGAAACCTATTCCCAATTACAGCCCGCTGATAAAACATTATGTCGAGAGGGTTTAATACGTTGACCTCTTATAACAATATTGATGATTATTCTTAATTGAAATATTACGTAAGTTTGTGTTGTTTATTGATTTGCCAAAAAGTGGACAATTAAGTATTTTTTGTGTACTGCTTGTCATTCTCGTGTTTGAAATGATTCTCACTGAATCAAAACAAAAAGCAAATTAAAATAAAATGTGTAAACCTTCCACCTCCGCTCCTTTATATGCAATGTGGTTATGATAAAATGACTGGACCGCGACTCCACAATCTACCTTGAAGATGATTTCGGTTGTTTATCCAAGGTGACCGTAAAACAGATGACGTTAGTGTTGAGTATACACAAACATGTCAAACACTGTTAAATTATTTCATTGACTCTTCCTAACTATTGACCTGTAAATCAACTGTTTGTGGTTGATATTTTGGTTTCTTTTTTCTTCTATCATCAGGTGTGTAATTTTATCAAGTCATCGATATTATCTACTTAAACAAAAAAAAATATTATACAGACTATCGGTATGGAATTTTAATCATTATTGAAGGCTCCTTACTTTAAAAAATAAACAGGAAGGGACTATTATTCCCTTGCTTATCCATGTACAATGACATCATTCGTAAATACAGCTCAACATGCAGACTTCTTATACGTTCAGGTATTTCACATCCAATCTTTTATGGTAATATTCTTTATAAAGCACAAAAATGTCAGTATTTACCTCAGAAGCTAACAAACCTTTAAATAGAATTATTACATGTATTAAGAAGGGATATAGTTACGATACTGTTGTCAGGTCATTAAAAAGGGACGAAATATACCAAAGGGACAGTCAAACTCATAAATCTAAAACAAACTGACAACGCCATGGCTAAAAATGAAAAAGACAAACAGAAAAACAATAGTACACATGACACAACATAGAAAACTAAAGAATAAACAACACGAACCCCACCAAAAACTAGGGGTGATCTCAGGTGCTCCGGAAGGGTAAGCAGATCCTGCTCCACATGTGGCACCCGTCGTGTTGCTTATGTGATTACAAATCCGGTAAATAGTTAATTCGGTAGGTCATATTCATGAAAGGGTAGGGGATTGTAGTTACGACGTAAGGAACATATCCGATATCATTTGTGAAACGGTTATTCCATAACGGTCAACCAACTCGTGATGGCGTCCGTAAAATTTACGAAGGGATGATTTCAACTTCACCATTTGGAACTCTTGGTTTAATAGCTTCCTTGTGAGCAGCAACCATTAAAGATAGCATATGTTGGCTCTAGTATTGATTCACTTATAGAGTCTTTGCATCGGAACTAAACACATTTATTGAAAAACCAGTTGCTGGCATGACACGGGTTATGCTCTTCCATACATTTTATGATAGTATGGTACTAAACCCTAACGGGAGGGATTGTGCCTGATATTCATATGATGAAGACATAATCTTTCAATCAGTTTAATTGAGGTCTGGAGCTGCCAAGTCAGTTAACTGCTAGTAGTCTGTTGTTATTTATGTATTATTGTCATTTTGTTTATTTTCTTTTGTTACATCTCCTGACATCGGACTCTGACTTCTCTTGAACTGACTTTGAATGTGCGTACTGTTATGCGTTTACTTTTCTACATTGGCTAGAGATATAGCAGTTGTGTATAGGGAGAGGGTTGAGAACGCATAAACATGTTTAACCTCGCCGCATAATTGCGCCTGTCCCAAGTCAGGATTCTCTGGCACTTGTTAGTCTTGTATTATTTTTATTTTTTGTTTTTTGTGTATAATTTTGAGTTTAGTATGACGTCCATTATCACTGAACTAGTATATATATTTGTGAAGGGGCCAGCTGAGGACGCCTCCGGGTGCGGGAATTTCTCGCTGCATTGAAGACCTATTGGTGACCTTCTGTTGTTGTCTGTTCTGTGGTCGGGTTGTTGTCTCTTTGACACATTCCCCATTTCCAATCTCAATGTTAGGTACTTACAATACCTAATACATTTCCTGACCTGATCTATGAAGTTTTATTGGATGTTAAGAGAGACATTGGCTGTGGAATGACATTTAGTTGCTACTCAAATGTGTGTGCCATATTGATTCTCAAACACAAAGAATATGCATAAATGAAGTGCAAAAAAGGAAGTCATGGTTGCACTTACTATGAAACCAATTATTTTATAATAAAAACCACCCAAGAGGTCAGTTGAGCCTTGGGCTCTTTATATATGCTATGTTTGTAAGAAACTGATAAAAACGTGACAATTCGGACCAAGAAAAGTCTGACCAAGATTACGAAATCAATTTAAAGACGAAGTGGACCAGTTTAAACGAAGATTCCTTTAAATCAATATACAATTCAAACAATTATGTTATAGATGTGTGTCAAGTTAAAAATGTGATATAATGCCAACGAGCCAAATAATACCCAAAGTTCTAATAAAGTGGATGTAAGCAATTATAGGCAACCGTACGGCCTGAAAAAATGAGAGAACTCAATCGCATAGTCGGGTATAAAAGGCAATGAAGGCCAGAAATGCAAAATATGAAACATTCATGGAAAATCAAACGCTTAATCTGTAACAAACAATTACGAAAAAAAATATGACAGACATAACCAATGACAATTAGTTACTGAACCAGATGCTCTTATTTAGGACAGACACATACATAAAATTAGCAGGGTTTAAAATGTTTGTGAGCGCTCAATTCTCCCCTAACCTGTGATCGATACGAAGAAAAAACATTTAACAAAAACACTGACGAGACGTGGCAGGGAATTTATACACGTTCACTAACAACACAATAGACACGAAGTACAGATCTGAGAGTACTTGCAGTAACTGAAATTCTTCATTCACAGTAATTCTGATTGGCTGACAACAATCGCTAGGCACACCCGTATCAAGTTTTATTTCCGTATGAAATACAGCAGCCAGGACTGCAAATGCTATCCGTGACACTGCAAAAATAATGCACTGAAAAACAAACGAAAAGCGTGTTAAAACTTAACGTAACTTGGGCGTAGATTAGTTAATTTAATGGTTGTAGCATGAACATGTAATTATAAGAATGTAATGCTTCTTTTAATAATCCAATAGGGCTGTAACAACATTGATCGTGACCACATTTTCATTATGAAGCGCTTCCTCATATATGAAGGTATACAAAGACGTACTGCTGTAATGGGTTCTTTTTTGATATGTCAAATAATCAATGGGTTGCAATTTCACCAATTTAAAAAGTCAAGGGGTCATTTATTTTCACCCTTTAATTGCATATCTGTATGTATGATGTTTTATTTTCAAAATCAAAGATTTCCAGATTATTGTATGTGCTAGCTGAGAAATAAAAGAATGGATGATGATTTTGCTATGAATTTTGTTTCATGGTCAGATTTTCACAGGCTGATTGATTGATTGGCTAATTGATTGGTGTTTGACGCAACTTTCACCACTATTATAAATAAGAAGATGTGGTATGGTTGCCAATGAGACAACTCTCCATACAAGACACAATGTATAAAAAGTTAACAATTATTGGTCAAAGTACGTACGGTCTTCAACACGAAGTCTTGGCTCACACCGTACAGTAAGCTATTAGTGTAAGGCCCCCAAAATGACTAGTATAAAACAATGCAAACAGGAAAACCAACTGTATAATCTATATAAAAAACAAGAAACGAGAAAACATCTATGAACCACACCAACACACGACAACCAATGAACAACAGGCTAATTACTTTGAACAGGTCATAAAAATGCAGCGGGTTTTCATGGCATTCAGCTTTTATTGGTTAAAGAAGCCGGAATACATGGAGAGAACAACCGACCTCCGGTAAGAAAATGAAAATCATAGTCAATTACCATTAGAGTGAACCGACCTTCATGTGCTGGATGGGACACACAACCTCAGTATGAACAGGCTAAGTATACAGTCATGTGACTGCTTAGACCATTCGGACACAGAGGCCCAAATTTCAACAAGACCTCAATATATGAATGGTGGTGTTATAGAAACCCCAACTGCACGTCTGTAGCTTAAATCCTATGTTGACGACCCCCTCCCCACGCCAATTTGGACCATTCCAACTGGCCAGCGTTGCTTTGTTGTATGTGCTTCCATACATTTGTTGGCCAGTCGTCAATCAATCCGTTCCATTAATTCGTTATATCTTAAAATTGGGATAACTCTTTTAGGAGAGAAGGAATTACCAGAGAATATCCATTGTTAGCTCTTGTCATAGGGACAGCGCCTTCATATTTAATCGATTTTCAAATTTGTTCAAAGGTATTAATTTTAGAAATTATTAAGAAATGTACGTTTCAACTTCCTCAGACACAGTTGATCTTAGAGATGTCAGATGGATTTGACTGTTATCTTAAGTCCTTTTAAGTCCTTTTTTAGTCATATAGATCATCGACCGTTTCATTGTTTTTATATATACATCCTTGGCTTTCAAATAGTCGGCTTTGATCGTTGCTGTTGGAGGTAAATCCAGAAAAGCTTTTCGGTCGCATGCCATTTATATAGTGTTGTTTTAATATTTTCAACTCATAAAAATCTTGGATTAGTTAGATATTCAGAACAATCTGAAATATGGGACCATTTTTTTCGGGAGGAGGACAAGCACAAATATTTCATGAATTATAGCATGTATAGATGACGTCTATATTGAGCATTTATCAGATCTTCTACAAAGAGATAAGGCCAATTATCCATGAATTCAATTCACACCAGTGATAATTTAAAGAAAACGTCTTTCAATCATTCCTAAGATTGATAAAAACACAGGTTCATAAGTGTTCTTTTAAGTTCTATTAATATTTTGTGATTATCTGAACATATCATCAAATCATAAAAGGCTTATGATTGCAAAAAACTGAAATATGGACTGTGTTCGGCAATTGTGAGTGCCTTAAAAAACTTTACATGACGGATAATCTTTACCAGAACCAACATTTTTAATATTCAAAAATATACGCGTACGCTAAACACAATTGACTTATTTAAGGAAGGATAATCACACATCATTGAGGTGAAACGAAGGTATTGATAAGGTCATTATCCAATCCGAAATTATGTTTTAGTTCACTGGTTTTATCTTTATTAGCTCGAAAGATATAGACATGTCTTCAACTGACACTTTTCAAGGAAAATTGCAATTGCTACATTAATACAATTTTGTGTACACGCAAGGGCAGTCAACATTTTATAGACATATTAATATAATGTGGTAGGCTAGTCAACCAGTTGAAGGTGGCCGCTTATTGGAAGACAAGTTAATATATGATTATTTAGGAGTACAAGATACATGTATAATACCTAAAATAAACAGTGTCACCATACATATAGCAAATTCAATCACCTGCATGCCAAAAGATGTTTTATAGATCATCACCCTTCGTTGTCCCTACGTTATACGGACCGATAGGGTTTGCCTCCTTAAAGGGAAACTCCGCAAAAAAATCAAAAATTGATATTATGTCCATTCTGTATAAAAATGCTCAAATTCATAGATATTAAAGTTTTATTCTGCTAGACAAGAGATCAACATCGATTTAAAATTTAGAGTATCAATTTTCTGAGTGCCGCCATTTTGACCATCTTCTCCGTTTTTAACCACAGTAACCTAATGCATGTATTCGTACTTGCGTGTCGATATTGGGTCGATCGTACGGTTGTTTTATAAATCCTATAAATTTGGGGAAATGTAAGTACTCGTTGTCAAAAGTGAAGGACAGTTTGAAACATACAATAAATGCTGATTTAATACGCACTTGTCGACCATTCGTTTATACGCCTGTATATAAAGTTACGGAACTATAGATAGTTGCAATTTAAAATTATATACATTTTTACATTGAACATAAGAAAGAAACATACATTTTGTTTAATTTGGGTTAAACGTTTGTAAATAGACTAGTCCTCGTATGACAACAGTATGTTATCAATGAATGTCGATGGACTATTGTATACTCAAAGAGGAAGAAGAGATCCAATTTGAATTAAATACAGGTCGATATTTAACTTGCTTTGATTCATCAAAGTTATGGACATAGTAAAATCACAGATTTCTATTTCAATAAGATTTAACTCGAACAAAGGAAGGAATTCGTCATTACAATTGTTGTGTATAATGTATAATAATGTGAACATAGTTCTGAAAGTGCTTTATGCCAAATTTCCTGTTCCGACATGCATGTTATATATATGTCGCTAGACGTACACTAATTATCCCCAAGGGATGTGATATTTTGCTTGAAAACTATTGAGTATCAAAGTTTCAAATTAATTTCGGGATTTTTTTCTTTCTTCCTTAGTATTCATTAACAGAAAAAAGAATAAACTGCTTGTCCGCTTAATAGGGGTATTCTTGCCAGATAAAAGACTTATAGTTATATTAAAAAACAGGGAAATATGACATTAAATTGGTTCTGTCTTTTGTTTAAACATCGTTAAAAAGATGTGTGTCTGTGGTGAACGCCACAAGAAACTTGTAATACTAGTACAAGAGTATAACATGTAAACATTCCTTCTCAATATGGTTGTATTGGAAATATTTTCGTACAGATTGACAACTCATGGTCCGATATGCATGTAATATTTGCCACATGACGCCCTTAGTTCTTTCTACCATCATCATCTTATTCTTTGATATTGCTGTAAACATCGATGGTTCACACCCAAACAAAATGGGAGTAATGTACCTTCAGAGCCTCTCCGTGTTATACACTTGTGAAATATATAGACGAAATTTCGGTATTGAAGTGAATCTACATCTCACAAACAGGATTTTTAAATACAGATTTTGAGTGATCACCTACCAAACCAATATAACCGTATGGCAAGATATAACCATGCAGGAATTTAGTTTTCGTCAGACGCAAGAACTCATCATTATCATAAACGTAAAAGTATATGCATGCAGTTTCAAATATCAAGAACAAGCGGTCGATTTCGATAGTTCATTTACTAACTGTTCAAAGTCAGACATGCCATTTGTTCATTCTAGGAAGCCTTCATATTCCCCGTCCGACGATGGGGACTCTTTCTGATTGTGTTGACTAAAAAAAGGTGCAAGTATGGTAATTCTGTCGTTTATCTGTACAAATGGTTGCATGTCCTTTCCTTTCCCAACAAACAAACTAACGAAACGCTACTAGTCTGCTTTCTCTGGAGCACATCCTCAATGACGTGTTTACGTCAGGAAACTTACATGTATACTAATAAATATTGTTTCAAGAACAACGATGTATAGGGACGAACTATTCTAAATTCATCAATATCAGTTATGCTTGACTAAAATATAAGTTTTATCTTAGTATAAAAGTGACACCTAACATCCACGTATTCCAACATCAATCTGAATTACGATAGCAAACAATCTTATTCGGGAGACTCCGTATACATTCTATAAGAATTTTATTGTAATTATATTACAAAATATTGATCACATGATCTTGCAATTGCTTTACATCAATCCGA